>CAIGRK010033649.1:0-16370 GCA_903798315.1 Fraxinus greggii | reverse complement strand
GCAACAATAATAATCTAATATAGCCCCCTAATAAGAAAGGAATTCGAATAACATATCAGCAACCCAGTTCAATCAGAATGCAATATATACTGGACCTAAACAAAAACTCATTATATTCTACACGTTTCAAATACAAAGGTATGCATATGAGATGTTTATACTGAGTTTTGTTTTATTATAATTGAAGCATTTCGTAAAAGCCTGTAGCTTTTCCATCTCGGGTTTCATATGTTTCTACATTGTGGAACCTGCCATGCCTGACATTAACAAAGTAAGTTGTTATGCAGTGAAAAGATGATTGACTGCTTAGTATAAAGATGGAAACATAGATAATCAGATGTGATAAAAATCAGAAGTCATGGAATCAAATACGGATACTATGCATGAACAAGTAAAGGTCAGCTATTAGATATAAGTAACCAGAAATTGAATTCCTGAAAATTAGTTAAAAATCACACCTGATTAATTAAGCAGAAAAAAATATTTGAAAAAATTCAATATTTGAAAAGGCAAATGAAGACAATTTGCAATTTCAAATCCACATGCTATGAAGATTTCAATGATAGATAAGGAATCAATTAGCTTTTAGGTAAACTTGGTTACTATACTATATTTAGGGAGTGGCTTATTTCTTAAATGGGTCTAACAGAGATTAGCCGAACTGATTACTCAGTTTTCAATGTAAGCGCGCTAATCTAACAAAGTAAACTAACCTTGGAGACAAAGCTTGTGTGCACGATATGGAATTGGAAGGTATAGACTCAGACTTGGGAGTACGAGTTTGTAGAAAGAAAAATGCACCTTGAGGAAGAATTGTCTTTGATGACTTTATGACCACAACCATAATGATGAGTGGTTGGCTTTTGCGCATCATTGAAGAAAAAACAATGCATATGAGGTAGCTTCTTAACACCATGAAAATGAAAAAAAAAGGCATTGTGAAAAAAAGAAAAATGTATTGCACAAAGAACAAATTTAGAAGTAGCCACTGTACATGCTTTCATAGATATGGAGATATTATTATCTTGCCCATTTTGAGCATGTATAATATTGATAAAGAGACAAAATTAGGTGGAAAGATGGGGATGTTTTGGTGGAGAAATTAGAATCGTGCTGGAAATTTGAAGTACTTAAAATAAGAGAAAATACTGGAGTTAAAATTGACAACATCTAATGCATTCTTTCGAATTCAAAATACCGAAAGTTAAAGGAATATAATCAGTGTTTTCAAATGAGCACGAGGCTTACGCCTTGAGGCATGCCTCGCGTTGACTAGGAGCCAAAAGTTAAAGTATACGCTTTGGGTGCCCTTGTCAAAAGTTACACCTTGACTTATTGGGGTGCACGTCTCACGGCATAAGCCTCTGAGAGGTGAGGTGTGTACTCCGTACTCTTGCCTTTTTGGGCTCCTTTTTTACCAGCCTCAACTTTTTGGGTTGTTTTTTACGTAGCTTTCAATGTTTCAATTTGTATACAGTGTAAATATCACTTTATTGTGCAAGTAATCATTCATAATCTTGCAATGACATGAATTAGACATGCACCCATGCAAATACATAAAATATAAATGCATGATGACCATGGCGAGCTCAGTATGAAAAGGCTACGACATCAGTAGTATAGCCTCAGAATATAGCTGATGTTCCCTTTACTCTTTCAAAAAGACTTGGCTGTTTGAGACCACTCCATGAAGTTTTGGTCATTCTATTTTTGTGTTATAGTCTGAGAGAGCGGGGTTCCCATTTTGGACAATAGATCTGGTTTGCTGTGTTTATCAGTCGGTCACACTTGTTATTTGTTATTGCAAACATAATTTTCAATGTTACTATTTTTTACTAACAAACCTTATTTTTCTAAAAGCTAAAAATGAATTTTAAGCACAGCCAAACATGCTATGCTGATTTCTGACTTTGACAATTTAAGGCCAGAGGTATAGGAAGAAAACTGTTACTCAGAATTGAATGAGAATGACAAGGCAATGTAAGCCGGTAATTGATGCTCATTATGAAGGCCATCAAAGAAGTTGGAAATCTTTTAACAACACCAATTAAATTGGAAGTGTGACTATATTTCCAATGGCTCCAAAGTTCTCCCTTTCCCTCTCAAATAATCTAATTCTAGTTTCTATATTAATAGGATATTTGTTGATCCAGGTATACTGACAGTTTGAAGGACATAGACCCTGATCAGGTATCTTCATCCCCTCCCCAATCAAAAGAGGGAAAAAGGGGTTTCTTAATCATAATTTGTTGATCTTCTTCTTCTTCTTTTTGACACAGGCCGAAGAAATGTTCGATGCTTCTTCAAGATACCTGTTATTCCCTCTTAAACGTGCAGTAGCTGATGCCCTGCTACCTCATCTGGAAATGGTTCCTCCAGCAGAATTGTGCCATTGGTTGATATTATCTGACATGTATGTTATATTCTTTTTGTCTGATTGTTTTCACCATTATCACTAGATGTTACATTTTTGATGATTTGAGATTTCAGTAATATTTTGGTTTTCTTTTTACAAATATTACGCCTGTGATAGGCTCATATACCTTATAAAGGTTCAACAATAAAAAACCTGTACAGTGACTAATAGATATGAAACAAATTATCCAGGGATTTATTTGATGATGGCAGGCTAAACACCATTAGGAAAATAATATAATTCACACTGGGGAGAGCTAATTTATATGTGAAACTTTACAGGATTTAGCCTCACTTGTAAACTCACTAAAGCATGATCCAGTTGTTTCCTATTAGTCCTGTAATCAACACGTACTGAATCACACAGTATTTTTCCTTTCCCTTTTTTCTGTTATTTTATTCCCAAGCCTTAATTGTCCTATTTTCTTTCAAATTCCTTGGTAGCTGAATGGCATGATAATTTTGACGTTTCTCTTCTAAACGCAAAGTTTTTCTTACTTGAAAGCCAGCATTGGACCTTTCATTAGATGTAGGCTAAATCAAACGAAGTGGCGGAAAAGGATTCATATAATTCCCCCCTAGTTATTAGCAATAAGACTTGGCTTGTTTTTGTTGTTGGAAGAAATATTATTTTATTCGTGATTATCATATTAGTATACTTGTCAATCTGACATATTAATGCCTCAATTCTTGCTCAACATTGATTATCAGCCGTGGTTTTCAAGGTCATTCATAATTTCTGTCAAGCTTGGCCCTGAGTATTATTTTTCCAAAGCTCGATAGTCTTGTACAATCCTTGTGAGCCTTTTCATATTTTCTCCTGCCCTTTACCTTTCTTTCTGAAAATGTGCAAGGCCTAGCTGAAAGCTTTTGTTGTCCCTCGTGTCTATCTTATCTACTGTAGGCTATTAAAAATATGACGCAAAGGTGAAAATATTCTTGTGCATTCCTTATTCATATAGTCCTTGTGTAGCAGTCCTGGTTTACGAGCTCTTCTGGAAAATTTCCTATGAGTGGAGTAAAATCCTGACTATCAAGAAAAAGAGAACTGAACCTTTTACTTGAACTTGTTAACCCTGGAAGCATAGGTTTAAAGGATATTGACATGTAATATTCCTGTTACAGAAAGGGCTTTAAACTATAATAATACTGGGATATATAATACTCTTGAGCACTGTCAGTTTGACTATGGCACTCTCGAATTAACTGCATGTTTAATCCTTGTTAATCCAGTGCAGATGGACGAGAACAATACTAGCCGGTGATCTTGGTAACTTGGGGACTTAGGAGCACATTTACATTTACATGCATACTTCATTTTTCAGAAGTAAATAATAATTGTGTAGATTTGCAATAAAAGAAAATTTGAGGGTCTGAGTTGTTTTTGCATTTCCATTCCATGAATCTTTGATTTGTCAATAATGCATGGTGAATTGACCATTATTGGGAAAACAATAGTTGGCAAGCCGAGAAAGTTCTATATTTGCTTGAAATTGTCTATGTTTTGTTATTCCTCAAGTATTTTGTTGCATTTGAAGGTATGGTGTTTCGAAGATTCGGGAATACTGTCTCGATGCAGTGGCTTGCAACTTTGAGACATTTGCTGAAACTCGAGAGTTTCGGGCAATGCTTTTGACCCTCCCACCGCCTTCTGGAGATTCGTCTCTTCGAACAACAGCTCCAAGTGCTCCAGGAGCTGAGGTGAATTCAGCAGAAGAAAATCTCCTCGATGATTTACGAGAAAAATGGCTTGAGGCTGAAGCTGCTGAACTCGACAAGAGAGATGAAAGCGCCCTACTTTTCGACAGGCGTCTTGAGATGCTCATGCTTGTAGCAGAGAGAGAGAAATCTGATGATGATGCTTTTCAATGTTCCCTTTCTGCATCTTCAGCTGTCATGCAAAAATGAATAGGATTTTTTGTCCGACAACCTTTTCAATATATATTAAATTATATTTTTATTGATTCTACACATTTTGTAGTCAGCTTAAATTCCAAGAAAAAGAAGTGAGGTCCATTGATTTTGTCGAATAAACTTGAAAATTTGTAAATCTGTTGGTGGAGAAGAACTTTTTACTTTCCAGTCATTGTAGTAGTGTGATCAAGTCTGATAACTAGGATGGATCCATCCACGGCAATCTCCAGTTATTGCAGCGAGTCCTTATTTCCAATGGCAACCGGGCGGCCCCTTCCGTTTTCCATCCCGCTGCTCGGAATTTTCGTGAGGTGGGGTGGCAATAATAGACCGAGCGGTGAGAGGCAACCAGTTCGGCAACCTTCAAAATAAAATTTCTACAAATTTTCAATATATTGAAAGTTTTACTTTGTGGCTGCAAAAATCACGCTCTTGTATTTCTCCCCTTCTTTGGTAAAAAATTGGACAATTAGTTTTTTCCTTCAATAAATCTTCGACTTTTAACGTCAAACTTTTCAATCCTTAAATTCGACTCAAAAATTTAACTCCACCACTGCAGTCTGCATGCATCAATCATCCAACATTTTTAACTGCCCTCTCTACTTAGAATTTCCAAGACAAAGATTGGCAGAGGGGTCTACCGTGTTTTAGAGAAGGCAATAACGTTTGTTTTATATTTCGCTTTTTCTTATTTTCTAGTTTATTTAAGGATGTTTTTTTTTTCATATTCACGCCTTCCTAACAATTTATTTAGACACAAAAGTAATTCGGAAAAATAAAGTACACAAAAAAATAATATTAATTTAGGGAAAAGCTGCGAAGAGCAAAGATAAAAGAGGTTGATGAAAACTCTGCAAATCTTTTTATCAACGTAAGTTAGTTGGATTAAATATTTTAATTATTATTAACTTTCTCGAATTATTACTTAAATTAGAAAAATATTATTATGATCGTCTCTTCTTAGCTCATCATTTTAAAATTTAATAGACTATAAATAACAGATGCAATGCTATTTTAAAATAGTAATGAGAGAATGAAAGAGATGAAAATATCAAAAAAATAAAAATAAAATAAAATAATAATAATAATAACCGTTCAGTAATATCTCGAAATACGTTTAAAGGTTCACGTGGACACTGGTCTGCCGGCAAAGGGAGGGAACATTGGGGACTGAGATTTGACCCCATCTCTCTGTCCAATCCCATTCCGTACCTCTACGCAACCTCAATCATATTCATTTTCCAGAATTTCTTTCCACTTTGCTTTTCCCCCTTTTCTTATAGCCAAATTCTCCAAATTTCACTGTCAATTTGGTAATAAATCGTGAGTTCGGTCATCAATGCAAGCAGTGCAATGCCCAATACATGGCTTCCGCTATAACGGCACGCTCTGTGCATGCGACCCTGGCTTCTTCTACAATTTCAGCAGCAACAGCTGTGGGCTGTTGGCTGAGTTGGGCTCGGCGGTGGAGCTGAACAGCGGCGTTGATTATGAATCTACTCTGGCATTCCCTGAGACCATATTCTCCTTCGACTCCATCAAGAAGTTTACCCAGTCGCAGGCTGTTTTCTTAGAGGCCACCCTTGCCATGCTCCTCTTCTGGCTCGGCTTCTGCCTCCTCCTCCGCTTCTTTCCCCTTGGAACCGATGGCCGCTCACCCTGGTTCAAGATCCGCTGGTGGATTAGCCGTCTTGACGTCTCCTTCGCAACTCGGCACTGGCTTGTAAGTCGTCTACTAATCAATTCCTCAGTTACTGATATTGTCAGTTTGCTTATCCAATTGATGGTACTAGTTATGGGTTTGGCTAGGAGGACCAGCAGGAAGTGAAGAAAAGGAAAACAGAGCTTGGTGGGACTTTCTCGATTGCTAGTTGGATGCTCTTTATTGGTTTGTTTGCTGCGTGAGTAATATTATCATGGTTACTTTTGTTGGCACTTTTACTTTGTTACTGCTTTTTATCCATCTTGAGGGACCTAACTCTGCCTGTTACATTTATGGTTTGTGTTACTTTTTACGTACAGGTTGCTCTACCAGATCATATCGAAGAGGAGTGTTGAGGTTCATAATGTTAGAGCAACAAATGCACCTGATCTAGCGGCATTCTTGAATGACTTAGAGTTCAATATTACTACTATTTCTAGTATGAGCTGTGCTCAATTGCGTGGTCTTGGGACTTTAGTTACAGGGAATCCTGGCNTTTTGTTGGCACTTTTACTTTGTTACTGCTTTTTATCCATCTTGAGGGACCTAACTCTGCCTGTTACATTTATGGTTTGTGTTACTTTTTACGTACAGGTTGCTCTACCAGATCATATCGAAGAGGAGTGTTGAGGTTCATAATGTTAGAGCAACAAATGCACCTGATCTAGCGGCATTCTTGAATGACTTAGAGTTCAATATTACTACTATTTCTAGTATGAGCTGTGCTCAATTGCGTGGTCTTGGGACTTTAGTTACAGGGAATCCTGGCTTCGTCGATTACAGAGTCGCTCCTTTGTCAAATTTTGCTAACTATTCTTGTCTAAACACCACCAAGGGGCCTACAATTACTCTTAAGTGCAACAACTGCCAGCTTACTCGAGACATTTTGCACGTCTCCTGGCAATTCATTGATCTTCCCGATAATCCAGCAGCTGCCATTGGCTTTCAGTTCAACCTTACTGCAAAGAGCAATACAGATAAGAAGCATTTGAGTTTTGTCAGTGGAACGCTAAAAAATGCCAGCAACTTGGAAGACAAACCTGTTACCTTTAGAGGGGCCTTCCCAAATATACTGAAATTCAATTTATTTCCTAGAATATTCCATAATTTACGTGATCTAAAGCTGATCCAACCACTTTTTCATGAGTTTCTCCCCGGTTCATCTTTCAGTGAGATAAATCAGCTTCAAACGTCTCTTGGAAACTCCAAAGATGGACTTATCAACACTACATTGTATGTGAATTTCCTCTCTTCATATATTGTTGAGATTGACAATCAAAATATTTTAGGACCAGGTGAGTAATTTTCTTAAACTTATATGCTCTCTTATTTATTTATTCTCTGAATTCTATTCCTTGCCTTGCAAATATTTAATCCTTCTACCCTGGGCAGTGCATTATCATGTTAACTGAAGTGCGGGTTTCATATTATTTGGAGAAACAAACTTCTCATAAATTGTTGAACTTTGTGGAGAGTACATGAATTATATGTTTGTGACTTTGTGTTTAAATGAAGTCCTTATAATCTGTTTTATTGCATTATCTGTTTTTATGGTTCTCGAAGTTGACGTGCATGCTTCCTTTGTAATTTCCTTTCTCAATATCATGTACTTGGGATTATTGAAACTACATGCTAGTGGCAGTTTTGGCAAGCTTTCTTTTGAATGCTATTAAATTTCAAAAACTACCTTTTCTTATTACAAAATTGAATTTATAACAACAAGCAGCTAGCCAATTACTGTAAGGAGCAAAGTCTACAAAAGACAGCAAGGACGCAGTCATATGATTGCATAAGAATGCTAAAAGGAAGCTTCTGAAGTTTATTTTGACAGATTCACATGAAGAAGAATGGCAGAACCACAAATTCAGTTTGAGAAAGCCTCATTGAATTTATTACTAGGTTTATGTCTGGATTTATCAGTGCCTTTAATGAATATGCTGATGGAGTTTTACATTTTTCAAGATTTGTCATGCCAGGGTGTGCTTCCTATTTTCGTTTTCATGTAGCTTAACATCAATGTAACCGTCATTCAATGAAGTCAAGGTTCTTGATTTTAAAATCTAGATGGCATTGCTAGTGTTTGTTCCCTCTCTTCTTTTTGTTATTCATGTTTCAAACAAGTACTTCCTAATCCAGAAGACTTCACAAAGTTCCAACTTTCTCTGCGCTAAATCAACAATAATTGTGTTTTATTGTGCATGCCACTGTTTTGTTTACATTACTTTAGCTTAAACTTTTTCTAATCCTTGGCCCCTTGAAAGCAATTACCTTTGTAAATGTTTGAATCCCAGGATAGTGTGTAATTGGAATATAAAGCCCTTTAATCTTGCTGACCTACATGAATTTGCTCTTGAAGCTTTAGAGGTCCACTTATTCAACATAACACCAGTTTGTGGAAGAACATTACATTGTCTTATTTTTTTAGCACTGTGGTGGAAGAACATGACAAAAGATGTAAAAGTAAAGAATTAAACATACTTAGACATTTTCAACCACTGTCCTAGTGAAAACATTCTGTTTTTCTCCTAAGCCATTGAAAGGGATAAAAGCCGACACTTCGGTTTTATGGTTTGGTTTTGCTAACTTTTTTTTTTTTTTTCAACTGATTAGAATTGTTATGCTTGACCCTAGTACCTTATCATTTTCCCATCCTTTTAAGAAAAATGAGAAATAAAAACTCTTGCAATGTAATTCAGATGAAATAGCAACCGGAAGAGAAGAGCATAGGCTCCCCCGGAATTCCACACCTCTTTCTAAAATTTGATCTTCTCCCCACTACTGTTTCAGTCTCATACATTAAAGAAATACTTGGTAAACATGAAATATTTTTCCAAGGATTCCTGGTTGAAAATCTATCCGCTTCTTTTGCTTCTGGTCCATTGTTATGCAACTTACGCTTACTCTTAAGCACCATACAGCAATGGGATTGTTGTACCGAAGGGAATCTCCATCCATTTGGCAATTTCATAATATTTGCCATATCTTTTTTGTTTTAAGGTCACCGTACCTAAACCGTCTTTATTGGTCGATTTTGAAAATTTCAAGCAATGAAATGCCCTTTTGTTATATCTTCCTTGCTTTCCATAAAATGTATCAAAACAATTTACTAGAAACATAACCACCCTTTCCTTCTCTCGAAAAGAGACAAAAATTAATTCTCGAGTCTTCAACTCTGCCAATGCGAGTCTCCCACCTCTTGACAACAAAACCTCTTCCACCCTTCCCACCTCCTCATGACATTTAGCCCCTGTTTGGTTTGGCTAAATTTCATATTTTTGTTTCATTTTGATAGAAGTTATGAAATTTGAGGTTGAAAAGTTTGATAAAAATTGTGGATCTCATATAATTTGTGATTGAAAATGAGCTTGAGGAAAAATGAATTTTAAAAAATTGGGGCCAACGAAGGGCTTAGGAAGACAAGATCACAAAATTCTATTTTAATTGGGTCACCTCTCAATGGAATTCAAGGAACTTTCCACAATTCAACTTGGCCACTAAGGAAGCCACCTTGCCCTCCTCAAACACACACTCCAGCCAAAGTGTCTCAAGTTTAATTAACTATTAAGCCAGATAACTAATGAAAAGCTTATAAATTTATTATAGTATTTATTTTCAGCATCACTCATGTGAAAGTGTTATTTGCGAGTATAATATCATTTACTCCACAAGATGCATCACCTTGTGCTGATTAAAATCTTTTGATCGAGTCCTACTCCTTTTCAATCAACTCCCCATGTTACAGACTTTCACCCTGCTTTTGCTGGTTAATAATGCAATTTATAACCCTTCAATGACTACCTCAAAATGAAATAATCTAGAATCAGTATCACCATTTTTGGTTGCTTGACTTTTGTGTTTTGTTGATATTTCCTCTCTTACTAAAAGATCTTCAAATCTTCATTTTAAAAAGCATAGTTCTTCTTTAAAACCCTGACTAAAGTCAACTGTGTTTCAGCTTCATCCAACTGAATCCTTCTCAGAAACATTGACTTTCTCTTTAATTTATTCTTTGCAAGTTTTAAGCATCTACATAAATTTGTACCCATTCCAAACATGAAGAATGCCCTTTGACCACCACTATAAAATTGCATAGCTTATGATCAAGCCGCTTGTTTTTCCCATCAAAATGGAGTTGACCCCGATGTAAAGTTGAATAACCAGTTTCCACCAGACAAAGATCCGGAACTATCCACAAAACCTCTTGGGAAACATCCTGAAAAATGTCACTCTAACTATAGTGAATGAAAACCTATCCAGTTGAGAAGGAAAAACATTTTCCCCAAAGTTTAATAGAGTGTGAAGTTTTCATTCTTCGTTGGCAAGTCTATCAATTCTATTTCTGTGATAAATATATCAAACTTCTGCACGTGGTATTTTTAAAATGCAGCGGGCACGCCATTGCTACATTGAAATCTCCGCCATACTCCTAAACTTACCACATACTGATGTTATACCAGTCAATTCAGTCCAAAATAGACACAGCACTCTACAACCATTGTGACCATAGTCTCATGAAAGCCACCACTGAAACTTTGGTTTTTGTGAAATTTAAGATCATTTTTTAATCTAGTTTGACTGGTTTTTTTCTTGAATTAGGAAAATGGCTGGAATTATAAATTCGACTAGATTTAAAATCGGAGTAAGCTTTTGACTCAAACAAATTATTTCCAGATCAATTCAGCCTGCAATTCTGAAAGCCCACTTCTTTCCTGGTTAGAAGTGGCCAACATAGATTAATATTATTAGAAGTTTATTTCCTTTTAAGAGGAGCTTATTCAATGTAATAGTTGCACCTGAATTATATGAATAAAACTATTTCTCTTGCCCTCAATTCTTCCCTTTGATCCTCTTTGTTGTTTATCAATTTGTCTGCTCCTGCGTCACTAGTACTCTACCGCTCCAACTCCATTGCCTTACTATTACTAATCTGCTGCTCCAAATTCTCGATTCCTCATGCTCCCCGTTCTTTAATTAACACCAGCTCTGAGAACCGATTCTGAAAAATACGTGCTTCCTGTGAGCTGTATGTTATGAAATTCTGACCTTCCAGCTTCATATTATCCAAAGCTGCCTACCCTTTTCTTCTCTAATCTCGTGTTACCATCTACAATAGGACTCTCCCATCCATTGTTTTCCTCAACTCTGTCTCTGGTAGCTGCAACTTTTACAACTTTCCTGGATGCTGGAATGGAGATTTTTGTCTAAGGGGAAAGACCAAGCTTGATTCTTTTGTTTCCACACGGGAACTCCATAACTGCTGGAATATAGCCATCTTTCAAACCTCTCAGGCATGAAAGCATCCGCCCATGCATTAATCTTCTTTCTATCTTCCTCATTCTGAAAGCCACAGCATTGTCCTATCAGCTAAACAGGGAGTAATGTTTACCTCCCTCATCAGCTTCAAAGAAAGGCCATTCTGATTCTGCTCTATGGATATTCTGAATGTAATTTAATTATGGTTACTTTTGTTTTTAAGTCTTTGTTTGCTTTCTTTATCATGAGAATCAGGCTTCACTTGGAGTATTAAACTTGATAAACTATTTTGCTGAAGACCTTATAAGTTTGTCATTCTGGTGTTGACTCCCAATTTCATAACATTTGAGTTCTATTTCCTGTAGTCAGTATTTTGACATTACATTTTCTTGCCAACACTACAGTTAGCTTCCTCGCTGATTTGGGCGGCCTTTACTGCACTTGTATTGGTATTTTTTTCTGCTTCTTGGTCCAAGTATGTTTCAAATCCCATATTTTCTTGTTCTATTTTTTTTTCTTTTTTTCCAGTTATAATCAATGCTCTGTATTATTTTTCTTGCACTGCCAACTTATCCATATTTAGCTCCTGAATATTTTTTTCAGTAATTACTTTATTTGATTTAGGACATATGACTTGCAACGCTTACATTCAGTGCTATACATGAACCGTAGCAACACAGTAAATAAAAATCAACCCCACTAATACTTTTCCTAACTTGTTTAAAATCCTCTAGAAAATCTTTGGAGAGTTAAAGCTATCTTAGACAAGATATCTGCATCTCCTTCTTCTTCAGACAGTGAGCCATGGTAGCTTATTCACTATGTATCTACGGAGGTCTAGGATCTACATAATGTGCGAGCTCCATCATATAGTTGTTAGGAGGCTCATACTGGAGCATCTGATGAAAGTGCGAAACATGTCAAGATTATTCCTTTGTTTTAGGAAGTAGAATTAAGGAATAAATTTGGTTTGGTGTATACGATTGTATTTCTTTCTTTGTTATTAGTTAATGTTTGGAAAAAGGAGATGGTCTTGTTCTTGTTTGTCAGCGAGATTGTTCATAAAAGAAGTCAATAGTGTTTGTAAAAAAATACTATTGTTTGTCAAAAAAATCGTTAAGAAAAACATTGAAGCTACTCTTTACAAGACAAGAATTCCAGCAGCCCTGTGAGTTCCAACTGGCCACTCTTAAAGCCACCCAACTGAATGTCCTACCCTGTCAGACTTGTTACAGGCCCAGTTGAGTCAGCACATAATCCCAGAGAAACCAGTAGCACAAACACTTCAACCCAACCAGCATAAAGCCAACTCAACTCATCCCCAGTTAAACACTGCACCCTGCCAAACAGGAAAAAAAGGCACAATACGAAATTGATCCAGCAATAAACCTTAAAATACAAGACAATTGCCAAAAAAATCCAAAACTACGGGATTGCAACCCAAAATTGCAGAACTTTTGAAGGAAAATGCAATTTCTTGATTTGTGGGATAAGGCAAAATTTTAAGCATCCTTCTGAGTTTTTACTAACAAGTAGTTCGAGGGGTTTCTTTTTTCTTAATCGTACTTAGGTAGAAAGATGTATTATGTTCTTCATTTTTTCTGTTACATTTTTGTAATTAAAGGATACATTGTCCTTTTGGCAAGTGCGCGTTTGGTATTTTATAAATAAGTAAAGTATTGTAACTAACCAGAACCTATGTATTCTATCAAAAAGGGAAAACTCTATTTAACTGCACTCAGACCAACGGCATCGTATGAGGCTAAATATTGGGCTACTAAGAAACAGCATTTTTGTACTTTTGACTTTTGAGTGTAACCCAAGATGAGAATGTTACATGAGAGGGGCAAAACAATGAAGAGTCTAAGTAAGAAATGAAAATGGCTGCGAATTGATTGAAGTAGAACCTATTGAAGACAAAATATCAGAATAGATTGATATAGTTTAGTAGTAGTCAGTGAAGGCTTAAGATACAGCCGTTGGGAAGACTGGCAAACTATTATTAAAACAAGTGGAGTGGAATATGAGGATTGGTGATCCCAAGACAGTATGTAGTGAAGCATGCTTGAGTTGAATCGATTTGAACTATTCAAAAATGCTACATCCTATGGTTGTCTTTTTATCTTGAATATGCTAAGGACACTATATGAGTACTATGATTTACTTTACGCTAATTCTTTGTGTAAATTATCTCAGCTTGCTTGCTATTCACTTGATCCTCTCTGGAAAAGTTATCTTCTTTTGCCCCATAGATCTACATGCACTTCTTACTAGCTTGGAGACGTGTTGTGTGCACACAAGAATATGTATATATCGCCTAGTTGTGATTTAGAGAATGTAACTGGTATATCTCCCTCCTTTTGTACTAATAATATTCCATCAATAGACATTAGACAAGGTAGAGGTTGATGCCAAACCTCCCACGTAGGCACATGGATTTTACTTAAAAAAAAAAAAAAAGAAGACTAAGCACAAAGAACTCAAAAGCATTTGTAAATTCTTCAGCTCGTTTTTTTGAAGAGAGTCTAACTAAACATCCCAAATTTTCATAAATCTTGAAGTGTTACCGAAAATTCACTTTTCTTTGTATTAAAGGCAGAACGATCAAATAAAATTCTTTAATAAAAAAAATAATTGGAACATTCATAAATTTAAATTAAATCATGGAAATTGTATCTTTAAACATAATGAACTAACTGATAAATAGACACGTCCTTAAACGCAAATGAATACTAATTAATCAATTGAAAGAAACTTAATGCTTTTCGTTTTCAAATTCTCTGGCAGTCCCCATCACCATCTCGTCACATTTCCAATCGACCCGAACTAATATGAAAAATTATTGTAGTATGTAAAAATACCCAATAATATACGTGCAGTTTTCATAGACAAATATATAACAATAAATAAACGCTTCATTTTTTAGGAGTATATAGATGACCACGCGAGACACTCATCAGTAGTATTTGAATTCCCAAAGGATTTCGCATTTCGTTATAAAGTTCTACCATCATGTCCTATAAATAGGTAATTGTGACTTAGCTTATATAGAGTTGTGTGTAAAGTGGGGAACCATGTATTGCTAGAAATTGGATTAAAACTGGTTTCATAAAAGTAGACTTTGGGTAGTAATAGGTTTTACTTTATAGAGTAAGAATTGTGTACAATTAATGATTTCCTAGCAATCACGCGTAAATGGCTTGCAAAAGGATTAAGTTAACATTTATCACAATCAAAAATAGGATTAGAATTACTAATTAACATTTATCAATATAACTTATCCTAATTCAATACTTATCAATTGCATAATATTCACATGGCATGGTAGAAATTGTATCAAATTCCTAATTCCCATTAATTTGAAAAATTGCCGTCAGACTAGTCAAAGGGGAGATATCCCTTAAAAATCTATCTAATAATGATTTTCTTTAATCGGCTCTAACTTATCTCAAACTTATCTAAAATAACATTTACTCAAACCTAAAATTCATGATTTAATATGATCTATCCAACAAGCCCAATATTGATATGTTAAATCTCATTTTATTAATATCTAATTATTTGGTCCAAAAAAAATAGGAATTTAAAACATATTTCATTTTTGTCCTCAACTTTTCAAAATATAAAAATATAGCATATAAAACAAATAAATTTTTATTCTAAAATTTTCGGTGCGTTACACTAACCACCGCTAATAATTGTTGACTTCAAATTCTAATGAGAAATAAGCAGTTTCTACTATCTTTTTAGACTGTTCAAGCCAGAGGGGATACAAGTAGAGATTGCAACCTTAGAATTTTTTTGTTAAATATTCTAATTCTCGAGTGAGGTAACTTTTTACTCTTGCTTTTATAACCTTGGAAGAATGCAATAGGTGTTCGATTATGTGATGGCATGTGTGTGTAATGATATGTATCTCAAGGAAAATGCATCAACAGTAGACAAAGACATTGCCATTTTGGTGCACAGTACAGCTTGCAGACAACATGTGGAAATAATACAACTTCAAAAAAGTTGAGATTTAGATCAATTGTGTTGCGGAAATTAAATTAAAATTCTTTAAACAAGAATAAAGTTGAAAAACTCGAAAATATGTAGAGAATAATTTGATAGTAATGAATTGATAGCTTGGAAAGTGTTCAAATTTTTTGTTCATGTAAGTAAGAAAAAAAAAAATCATATTTTACCAATATACGAAAGAAAACTAAAAGCCTAAAAACAAAAGAAATCTTATTTTAAACAAGAAAGGAGAAGAAAAAGAGATAAAGCTCTAATTACATTAAGAAATTATTATAAATAATGAACTTATATCTTATTTAAAATTTGATTGTCCTACATCAATCACCCCCACTTGGAAAAAACACATTCTCGAGTTTGGTTGAAGAAGAGAAGTAATTTAGGAGGAAAAATCTCCAAAATTTCTGCATGCCATTGTGAGAATTCGAAGCTAGCTTGGATTCGAGGAAAATCTCTCGCCACCTGTTGTCATGTTTTGGATTCGTTGGAAAAATCAACATTCATAGCAATCGAAATCTGTAAATTTTTGTTAGCATCATCTTCAATCTTAACTATCCTTTACTCCAGATTTTAGATTGAGGTTGGTAATTTTGCGATCTTTAGATTGTTGTCGTGAGGATGCATGTCACTATCACCATAGGTCCATCGGCTAAATTTTTCTATGATATAAATTTTGGGGCAGAAGCAAAATTAAAATTCTTGAAACAAGAATAAAGTTGATAAACACGAAAATATGTACAATATGATTTGATGATGATAAATTGGTTGCTTGAAATGTGAACAAACCATATAAGCAAAATAATTTCTTAATTTTACCAATATAAGGAAAGAAAATGAAAATCCTAAAACAAAAAGGAATCATATTCTAAATAAGAATGATGAAGAAAAAATGTAAAACCCTATTACAGCAAGAAATACTATTATAAATAACTGACTTCATCCTATTTAAAATAGGATTATTGTAGGAAATCGTTGATATGGAAAGATATCAGAATCTTTTCATACTTGGTGTAATTGATATACGCTGTAATTAGGAGGATTGCTTTTTTTCCTTTTTTAGTTCTATTAT
>CAIGRK010033606.1:511-18391 GCA_903798315.1 Fraxinus greggii | reverse complement strand
TTCCTCCAATAATGCTAGCACTCGCGTGACCTTCGCTCCTGGTCACGTGCCAGATAGCGGCGACGCCGCTCTGGCGGAAGCGGTTTTATCCGGCGAATCGAGCAATGGAGCGAAGTACAGGCTTATGTCTCCGGCGAAGCTCCCGATCTCCAGGTCAACTTGTATTACTATACCTCCTGGACTCAGCCCGACGTCGTTTCTCGAATCGCCAGTTCTTCTCTCGAACATCAAGGTCACTGTTGCCTTTTTACTAATCGAGATTAATTTTACACTTTCTGCTTTTTGTTTGCTGATTTATTGCGAAATTGTGCGAGTAGTAGCTTGGAAGATTCAGATTCGGATCCAGTACCCAGTTTGTGTATCAAGCACTGCTGCGTTAACTGTTGTAATAAAGACAACGGAATTTCCGACTTTCTCTGTTACAACCGTGCTTGGTAGAACCCAACCTTGAATGTAACCAGCTTGTAGGGGAGAGTAGCCTTGTAGTTATAAAGTAAATATAATTAACCCCTCACTTTAGGATTGTCGTCCACCGCAGCTAGGTGAGTTTACAAAAAACCAAGCTTTTACTGGAAGTTGCCTTCTTCCGGTAGCTTCATCCGTAGCGAGTTATAGGAGTGTCTGCTTGATGACAATTGTTATGACTAATTGTTATTGACTTCATCGGTACAACTCACTCTTAATACTGGCTTGTAATGAGGGTGTCCTGCTAGTTATAACCTCACAAGCTGTTAACTTGACCATGTGGGATGCAATTAGAGTTGTTACATTTTTTTAATTGAGTCATTAATTATTGATAGGTGAACTATTCTGTAACAAAAATTTAGTGTATTGTCCACTTGTTCTTAATTCGGTGAAATGCAGATTTTTAATATTTGTAATTTGAGGTGCCAATGTGGAGCCAGTACTCGAAACTAGTGGGGGAAGAATTTAATGGCGGAAAGAATTTTCAAACACAAAATACAACAATTTTAAATTAAAAAATAAAAATTTCATTTAAAATATTTATTTCAGATTTCAGTCCTCTGCTACTGGTTTAACAGGTCATTTTATTGACTTTAGAGTACTTATAGTGGGGAATTTCAATGATTTATTGACTTAATAAGTGGTGGTTTCCTAATGATTTGATGTTTGGTTCTTTTACAGCATAATGCTGTTAGTTGGCTGTTTCTTTTTCATCCAAGTGCTCATTTGGAGAATATTGGTATTTGGGACCGTTTGATTCTGATGCTTGCATTATGATGTATTATATTGTTTTCTTTATGGAATTAACTTCAGCACCTTTAAACCTTTTCCTCTAATTTACACTATAGAAAAGATTAATAAGTTCCACTCGTGTTTCTTCTCATAATTGATCTTCCTTTCTTTGTTGGTGCTTGTCATTTTTCCTTTGTGCTGTTCCCTGGTGAAAAAGACATTGCTCTCGAATAATTGAGCTCTATGAATGCAGCACCAGAAGAATTTATGCTGTCCTGATTGTCTGGATCATGCCTGACATCTGTCACAATAGAGCATGTCATTCGAAGTTTTGTTGTCATTGGAACTTGAAAATTGATGACCTTTGAGGTTTTATGGTATAAAAATTGATTGTCTTGATTATGAATACATCTTCTTTATACACAGAGAAGGTAAAAATTCTCTTTCAGACATTAAAGGAAAAAAAGACAACTTTAGAAAGACATCCCATTTGAAGTGTAGTAGAAAGTTAATTCCAATTTATTTTTATTTTTTCCCTTGCTCACTTGTGGATGGGAGAAATATTTCCCTAAGTCATTAATTTTCTTTCTCGCTCCTTGTCATTTTGCAGGCAGAACCTTCTCCCACCACAGGATCCTTTTTCAAGCCTCATTTGATGCAAGGATATGGTGAAACTTCGGCACTGCCATTGGGAAAAAAGTGTCCTGGTGGCAATATTAGTGATGAAAGAATGCCCAGCAGTTTCGAGTTTAATTTTCATGCTGAATCTAGTTGTGCATCAGGATTATCATCGAAAGGGCTAATGGTAATACCCTAGAACTTGCTATTTGGTTGAAAGAACGGCCTTGTCATTAAAATAATTTTCCTTTTCCAAAAAATCTTCTTGGGTGAAAGAATATTGAAAAGCAAATTAGATTTGAATGAAATAGTGAAATGCTACAAGGGATTATAGTACTGAATGTTTGGCTAGTAAAGGACAATATATTTATAAGATAAATGTAGCACAAATGAGGATGTTAAGACGGCCGTATTGTCATGCTACACCCCCAACAACTGGAAGTAGCACCGACTGAAAATTACTTGAGCGATGGTTGAGTTATGTTGTGTGGACCTAAAGAAGATCTCATGCACAAGACGAGCGATATGATCCCATTAGAACAAGTTAGTAAAGGGCTGGATAAAACTTCATTTTTTCTGTTCCTGGCTTTTCAAGATGAATTCAAATTCAACTTTTACCTTTTTGGATAGGTTTTCAAGAAATTCAACTCAGAGCCTTTTAACTGCGCACTATTTGCTTCATCTTCTAATGGTTAATTCTCGATGATCATAGAAAAAATGAAAATTTTGAACCATGTTTTTACGAATATTTGGACTGACTATGTGTCAAAGATTCCTGCAAGTTTGAACCGGCCAGAGAATGGACCCTGCAGTCAAGTTAAAGATCATTACTTTTCTCAGCCTCCAGCACCTTCATCTTTGGCTACATGTGAGCTGCCAAGTTCAAAAGTATTTGAACCTTCTGTACTTACGAGCACACACGGTTCATCGTCTTGTGGTACTGTTGATGAATTAAACCGGGGAGGTTACTCCAACACAGACATCCAAGTTTCTCCTTCTGATCATAAAGATGGTGTCCCAGTAACAGCTGAGAGAACATCAGATGACGGGTACAACTGGAGAAAATATGGGCAGAAACTTGTTAAAGGAAGTGAATTTCCTCGAAGCTATTACAAATGTACATATCCAGGCTGTGAGGTGAAAAAGATTTTCGAACGTTCTCCAAGTGGACAGATAACAGAAATTGTCTACAAGGGTTTACATGATCATCAGAAACCTCAACCTGCCCGTAGACAAAATCCTGGTGCCTTTATGTCCGTTCAAGAGGATAAAGTGGACAAGTTGAGCACCTATAGTCTGACCGGTAACATGGACCCGAATATCTCGCCAGTGCTGTCTCCTCAGCAAGTAAATGAGGATGGTCTAAAAGGTGCAGATTCACAATTTCACGGCACTAATGATGACATTGATGATGATGATCCCTTTTCAAAGCGGAGGTAATACAGTTTTACAAATGCTTTAGATCTACTATCCTTATCCTAACAATAGTTTCGATTGCTTAAAAATCTGAGCAGGAAGACAGAGGATGATCTTGATATTACAACAGTTGTTAAGCCCATTCGTGAACCGCGAGTTGTTGTTCAAACTGTGAGTGAGGTTGATATACTGGATGATGGGTATAGATGGCGGAAGTATGGGCAGAAAGTAGTCCGAGGCAATCCAAATCCCAGGTGTGTGATAATTTATGTTTAATCACATGGTAGAAGATTGAATATTGAGTTAAAACACCATTTGTACACTGTATTATTTCCAATATTACCCCCTTCAGTTTTGAGATAAAATGCTGATGCTTGATTAGGCAAACAGGTAGTTCACGGCTTCTGTTTTCGTCTGTTTAGAGTTTAATTGCTGACCTAGTTGACTGCTCCAAGTTTCAAGGAAGTTTACTTATTTACCATTGGTATCAACCGTACCATGTATTTGAGTGAATTTTCGAAGATACCCTCAACTTTCCTAAAATTAACAAATCAATATCCTGGAAATAGTTGTGGAAAAGGGGAAAGATAGAAATAAGGTTTGAAATAAAATTGAGTAATGCTATGTAGCCCCACTGGGGTTACAACCCAGTCTAGGTGGCGTTAAATCATAGGTTAAATGAAATGTGAAATTAAATGATAGGCGACGTTAAATCATAGATAACCTATGATTTAACGCCACCTAAACTGGGGTTGTAACTCCAGTGTGGCTAAATAGCATTACTCAATAAAATTGGCCCTCAGTTGTAATGGGTTTCTCGTCTTTATTCTTACAGTGTGCTTTCCATGAAAAAAGGTGCTTCAAAAACCCTGAGCAATAGAGAAAACACAGTAAAAAAGGACTAGGGAATTAATAAAAGAAATTAAAATTAAGTTGCTGTGTATTAGAGTAAGAAAATGGTACTCCCAAAAATATATTAAAAATAAACAAGTACACAAAATAAAAAGAAAATAAGAACTATGTCTTATTCATTTTTCTTTCCTTCATTTGTTTATTTTCCTCGTGTTTGTATCAATAGCCGGTGTATCACATTAAACTGGTACTCCCGTCTCCCTTCATACACAATTGAATGCTCCTGACTTGGTATAGAGTTTTAGGTAAATTTTGAAAATGTAGGTAATTTATGTAGCTTTCGCGATTTTGTCCTAAAAATAACAGTTAATAGTCCTTGTCAGTCACATCATTTACCTCACCCAAGGGTGATTTTGGAAAAGAAAAAGCCATTTTATGAAAATTAACTTCATTTGTGGACATTTGATACGGATAATAGGATGGTTTGATCTTAGTGAGAGTAAAATTAATATAAAGACTCCAACAACAAGAAGAGAAAGAAATCGTCAACAAAGAACCAGTTCTTTGGTTAAAAATACATAGAAGATTTGAGAGAGAGAGAAATCCAAGCCACCAGGTCTTGGAATCTCTCAGACTAGATGATCAGAGTTAATAGTTATTACAATGCGGAAATAACTGAAATCAGTTCTAACAATCCGTTAATTATGTGAGTTAAACTTTCAAACTTTCTGAGCTGAAGATCTAGAAGTCTGGAGTCTTCTGGTGCTGAGCAGGAATGGCTTGACTCATTCCTTAATGTGCCCCTTCAAATGTGCGATGTGTATAATGATCTGCGATGTATTTGAACTGAGACAAGCATAATCAGGATTTTCATTCAAAGGGAAGTAGTATAATGATCCGAGTTCTTTTCATTCTTACTCCAAATTGTCTAATGGGGTTATTAGGATTTCAGATCCTTGAGCCTTTGCTTTGCACATATCATCGTTGAGACACAATCAACATGGCAATATCCCACACTCCATTCACTGCTGCAACTTTCACAACAGTTGCTTTTTTCCCCAAATGAAATTTTAAGAATAAAGTTGAGCTTATAGGAATTAATACTACCATTTGGATGCCTTTTCATATCAACCTGTTGCTGATAACCATACAAAGCCAGCTTAGTTAATTCGCATGTTAACCTGAAGTCTCAATAGGAACAGCTTTGCTTAAATTTATTCTCTTCAACAGTACATATACATGCAATCAAACCTGCAATCCATGCTGTAGCACTGAAATGCAATATTTCTTAAACTTCAACTTACCGTGCAGGAGTTATTACAAGTGCACAAGTGCCGGTTGCCCAGTCAGGAAACAGGTCGAAAGGGCATCCCATGACCCAAAAGCTGTTATAACTACATACGAGGGTAAACACAATCATGACGTTCCGATTGCCAAGACCAGCAGCTATGAATTTTCAGGACACACACAGGTGAGTGGAACCTCAAGACCCAAGCCAGTAGATAATAGTTTGATTGGCCTCAATCTCGGGGTTGCAATTAACCGCGAGAATAGAACTAATGTACAAATCCCAGCATGCTATGGTATTCTAAATGGTGGAAGCTTGAATCTGTATGGAAATAGAGAAAATGGTGTTGAAGCTCATAACGTTCAGACTCAGCCTATAGACCCTTCTAACCAATGTCCTCAAAATCTTGGAAGAGTAGTTACGGGCCCGTAAAATTGTAAACAGAGTTTTTAGAAAATATATATATTATATAGAAGTTAAAACCTTTTTTTTTTTGTTCAGTTGTTTGGTCATTGAATTACTAATGCTTCTATATCTTGCACACAACTTTATGTGCATGTGTCATATGTATTAGACCATATTGGTCAATACAGATGAACAAGATGATAGCCAATGATGACAATTATTCCACCATCAAAATTGAAATAACTGTCCTTACCATTCAGATATGGAGGTGCAGAACAGTAGAATCTGTGTTTAGATACAATAGTTTACAGTAAATATAATGTTTGGATTCTTTAAATCTATCATAGAAATATAGGAACAAGCTTATTTTATGGTTACATTGCATTAAAGAATAGCACATTACATTCACTGTTTCAAGTTTTTATACGTAGTGTGTATTTACTTTTTAACCAGTAAAGAACCTCCTCCATGATTGCCATGGTAGAAAACCACCTGAAAAAATAACAAAAAATGAAATGAAAAATGAAAAGAAAGTTGGGCTTGATGAACTAAACTTAGGTTGTTTTATAGGCATATAGGAAATGAGCGTTACTTTATTGACGTCGTCTTCAGTATGTTGAATTTGACAAGATGAAAGACGACTACGTAAATTTTTGTTTATAGTTGTGTATTTAAGTGATAACCAAGCAAAAATATTTGACATTGAAGAATGCTATCAAGCCTATTAATGTTTAGTATCAGTTTAGTTGTCCATTAAGCCCTTGTTTAACAATCATTTTTTTCAAATTCTTTTTTCTACATATTTAATTTTAACCACACATTCACAAAATAAAATATTTTACACGTAAATTCAAATTCTTTCTTACCTTTTAACCATATATTCTCTTAAAAATTACTATTCAAAACATTTTT
Organism: Fraxinus greggii; assembly: GCA_903798315.1. Classification (NCBI taxonomy): domain Eukaryota; kingdom Viridiplantae; phylum Streptophyta; class Magnoliopsida; order Lamiales; family Oleaceae; genus Fraxinus; species Fraxinus greggii. The sequence goes on along the minus strand of CAIGRK010033606.1, from coordinate 11,703 downwards.
TTAAAAAAACAATGATTGTCAAATAGTGGCCAAGTGTTCCTAAAAAATTGAATTAAGCTATATGTACATTTTCATTGACATGGTAGTTGACATCCCACCCTACGTGGAAGACATCTGTGTAAATATTTTCTTACCTTTTAACCATATATTCTCTTAAAAATTACTATTCAAAACATTTTTTTAAAAAAACGATGATTGTCAAATAGTGGCCAAGTGTTCCTAAAAAATTGAATTAAGCTATATGTACATTTTCATTGACATGGTAGTTGACATCCCATCCTACGTGGAAGACATCTGTGTAATGATGTGATGGATGTATTCAAAATCAAGAATGTAGATCTTGACACATAATAAAGTGTAAAAGTTAATATCAAGAAGAATGTACATGTAGTATGATTGTAAAAAATTAGGCATAAAATGAAGAGATATTGGTCATGCTTAGATGTCCAATCAAGTAATTAATAGTTAGATTGATATGAAGCACCAATACCATTGAGAGTATGTTAGACGAGGTTTTTACTTGTGAAAGAGATCTCAAAAGAAACTCTCTTAGTTAGTATTTAAAAACTAATTTTTAAAATAGTTCTTTATTACAAGAACGTTTAGAGGAAGATATCTTCCTCGAAGAAGTACTTTTATAAAATAAATTCAAAGGTAACTTTGGATTTCAAATGCTCCTTTTGATTTCTCAGAAGTCATGCTAAACGAGCCTGAACAACGTTAATCTTTGATATTTCCACTTAATAGTTAATACGGAACATACCACAACTAGGGCATCGGAAGTAGTACTTCTTATCCCTCAAAACAAGTCCCGAACCTCCGCAGACCTTACATTTCCTCTGTGCCACCTGCCATGGTTTTCATATTCAAACAACACCTTCAATTCCAAAAATTCACTTCTAAATATACTTAAAAATAAAAATAAATACACAAAATAATGCAAAGTTCACTTACAATTCTCTTACTAAATTCAATTCCAGCCACCACAAAAGGCGTAACACCAGCTGCACAAATTTAAACCGACTTTTTATTTTTTAAATTACTAATGAAAAATAGAATTCATAATGCTTATATTTATTTATTTATTTAAAATTACCTAGAGCGCCAACCACAATTTGCCAAGTAAGTTCCGCCTGAACCGGGTCTGCGGTGACTGAGGCGATGTCACTGACGGCGTTGCGGCTTCTTGAAATTGATCGGAGATTTGCGGCGGCAGCGTCGGGACTGAAATTCAATCCATAATTTTGTGGATGCTTTGTGTTGAAGCCTCTTCTTGATCTGTGATTTGGATTAGGGAAAGCTTGTATGGGTGAATTGACAAAAATAGTCTGCATCGAGAAGTTCAGATTACCGGAATTTTTCGCTGGAGAATCTGAAATTGGTAACGTTAACGTTCGGAACTGGCCGGTTCATAAATAATTTTATAATTTAAAGCCATAGAGTTGGGACGTTTGTATTTGTCCACGTCGATTTGAATCGCGCCAAAAGCCCAAGCCCAGTTTAACGGAAAGTGGGCTATCATTACCTCGGTTGTTTAATGGACTTTAGCAAAACTGGGCCCACCATTATTCACTGTATGATTGTTAGTTGTTGGTAGTAATATTATGGAAAAAATACATAACTATACACTTTTAAAAAATAAGAAAATTGCAGGAAAAAATATTAAAATAGGTGGTATAACAATTTTGCGACTTATTAATTGATTAAACGGGTCAATGCTACACTAGTACACAATTTATGATCACAGTCACATTAGTCATAAATCGTACAAGGTCACAATCACAAACATAAATTGGAATCATAATTACAAATTTAGTAGCAAATTATACTTTTTTTTTATGTCACATATAATTTATTGGTCATGAATTACCCAAATAACTGTCCACAATCGCTCTTCGTCCTACCACTATACCTTCGGCATCACTTAAACATCGCCACCACCTCACAACCACCACCTACGCCAACAACCCAACACAGACGCATAGAAGAATGCAGATCGCACCAGACATATCGCACCACTCTGATTGCTACAGATCCCTCGCCGTCAGCCCATTGCTGCTCAATGGCGTTCAACGATACTAGATATCTTTAACCACCACCACCACATTGACAAATTTAACAGAGGGGACAGATTTCAAATGCAAGATTTGGCTGCAGAGCTTCGAGCAAAAGGCACGACCCAGCTACGACGACAACCATAGACAATGCAAGCGAGCGAGCACAGATCTTGTGTGTCAATCCACTGACGTGAGGTGAAAGCAATGGCTGGTTTTTGGTAATGGTGGGCAAGGTTGGTTGGTGGCGAGCGAAGTATGTTGGTTCAGTAGATAGAGAGAATGGAGAGGGAGATCGTAGAGAGAGGGAGAAAAGGTCACAATTATTTAGTGTGGGTTTGCCGGAGGATGTAGAGGTGGGCTACACCTAATTTTTGAAAGAAAAATCATTGTAGCTGATTATTGAAATAGAAAATTAAAAACCAGGTTTTTGTGTCATTTGTCCTATTATTATTCACCATATGAAATGTGAGAATATTATATGAATAATAAGCTGTGGATCTAAGAAAATTGAAATAAAAAATATATTTGAGCAACTTAAATCGATAAATTTTCCACTTATTTTTCTGACAAATTAAAGTTGTTTAGAGCGAGTCAAACAAAAAACAAAAATTGCCAAGTTCTTTTCGATAACATCATCTTTATATAGTAAAACGGTTGGTTCTATAGAAAAATGTTAGACTCGCTAATGCTTTATAAAAATTAGCATTCAACTGAAAAGGGACAAATGCCCATAAAATAATGACTTAGGTGGTTGAAACATAGTTTTCACAAACCTAAAGAAACGCGTGTACATAAAAGTGAAGCAATCCGAGCATTGATAAACAGACGATAATGAAGTGTAATACTTGTGGCAGTTCCCAGCCCAAATTTTGTAGGCAAAAACACCAATAAATTCCATTCATCCTCGTTGATCACCATAAAAGTCAAGCATGCAACACGAAATTTATTTGGAAATGTCCCATCACTTCCGTTCCTCAACAAAACAACCTCCCCAATCAATAGTAAGAATCCAATTAATAAACCCAGTACTTTCCAATACAAACAAACATTCTTGTGTCACTTAGGCTTCACAAGGATTAACCAAGAACAGAAGCCATTTCCTAAAAGATCTCCAATATCTGGTAAAACCATTTCCTAAAAGATTCATTCGATCCAGCACCTGAAGCCAGGCTGATCAAACTTATCCGTTTTGAGGTTCAATTCCAAAGAGAATGAGACGAGTGCCTCACTAAAACAATTAATTATTTGATGACTAGCACATTTAGAAAACCTTTTGACTTGCAAATCTTATTCACTACTGACGTGAAGCCAAGGTCCTATAATCTTAATTAATGTGAAAGTAGAATACCAAAAGAATGTTAAATGATAAGATCACATTCTATCTAAATACTATCTTTTAAACAGAGTCAAGAATGTCAATGAGAAATCAAATTCTATCTAAGAGTACATCAACTGTGCAGATAAGGGCTTTGTATTTTACTATACGCCTTGAGAGAGCTAGGTTCTCTCACATTTGAGATGTTTACAGCAATTGTAAACCATTAAGCAGTTTTCTATTGCACAATCTTTAACTTTCTAAGCAGCTTATCCACTATAGGAGGGATTCTATTTCTTACCACTAATAACAGCCTTCAAATGGAATTGTATGGACCTTGTTCATGATATTCTTTAGCAATTACTCACTATGTAAACATCACAAACTCGACAGGTTAGAATGCCTCATTAAGACAATATTGCTATCTTTGTTCCCTATTACAAATTAAACCACTATAATAGATATATAGATGGCATGCACCAAAGAGCAGTAATTATGTCACAGAATCGGGAAAAGGGATAGCTGCAAAATTACTAAGGATGAACTTTTAGTCATTGATACTGAACTCTAATATCATCACCAACATTGCAAGGATAGGTAAATAAACCTTAGGCAATAGATTCAGAGAAAGTAACATTGGAGATCTAACAAAGAGCAATTTAATCTAGAAAGAGTAAATGAGATTTCAAGAGGCAAAGTAGTTCGGCAATTACACATTGAAATAACAAGCGTTTTCAAAATGAGCAATTCATTTCACAATTTGATCATTGAAAGTAGCATGAAAACTTGCAGATCCTCATGTAAAAGAGCGTAAAAATATAGAAACATGCCCAAGTTTTCTAAGCTTCTCCTCGAAATTATGTAAAGAGAAAGTGTCAGATAATTCCTAGAATGAATGTTTCTTGTACTTGGCAACCTCGCCTTCATTGGGGAAAAATCCCATGAGCCTCCCAGCTGAATTTTGGTACGCGTACATGAAACCTCCCATCACCCCTATCAAACCACCTGTCACCATTGATGGCCCCCTTATCCCCGGCTTAATCCCTAGTATCAATTTCAAAAGAAAAAAGACAATCAACAACACATCTTTTTGAATAATCAATCAATTGGGTTTAAGTCACTCAACTATTTTCTTTTAATTCCAAACTCATCACCAAAGCTTCAGTTTGATCATCAATAACATTCCTTCACAAAAGTTGACCTCATTTTCTACGAGGCAAACGTATTTTCTTACATGTACAATATGGAAGCTAATGGAGCTTGTTAGTTCTCTTATCCGCTTTTGCAATAATCGTGCCTTTCAACTTGTAAGCTTCCTGCTTAGATAACAGGAGCCTATGTTAAAATTTGCATTTCAATAGCAAAAATCCCAGTCGTGTTTGCATCAGCATCTAGTAAACTACCATCAAGAAGAGTTGACACAACAAAACCTATCATGTAGGAAAAACAATAAACGAAATTGAAACTTTACGAGCGATTTTGGAAAATAAAAAAATTTGAGTAGCTAGAATCTAATTTCCAACAAATCTAAATGGAAAGGAATCGATAAAATATTCTTAGAAACAGAATTCTACTGCCTAGACTTTTAAAAGTACGGAGTTCTATAAATTTGACTCGAAGATGGTGACCTCCAGTGTTCATTATCCTCAATTAATTAAAAATCGGAAATGAGGAATGAGTAGTAGGAGTAGGAGTACCGGAGAGGTAGCCGACGACGACGGAGACGCCGGTAATGGTGGTGAGACGGAGGTAATCGAGGGTGTTGAAGTTGGCCACGGTCTTCGTAAAGGGAGGATTCCGATCTATAACTGGATATTCCGGCTTCGCCGATGCCGTAATGTCTGTATTCATCTTCTTCTTCTCGATCAGATGGTATTTAGGTTTTAGAAAATAGGAGATGAATCCGCGAGTAAAAAGTTTCANTATTCATCTTCTTCTTCTCGATCAGATGGTATTTAGGTTTTAGAAAATAGGAGATGAATCCGCGAGTAAAAAGTTTCAGTCAATGAACTTCACAAACTATCACGTTCAGGTCACTCAACTTTGATTTTCTTCTGGGTGGCCACTGAACTTACGAAAATGGCACTCCATCCGCCATTACCCAAAGTTCCGTCTCTAGCGTGTCTGATGTGGCTCGACGGAATCCGAGTTGGCAGAGACGGCATCAATTCCAGCCCTTTGTGATGAAGCGCTATGAATGAAAATCACGATTTTCAGCCGAATGAAACTCCCATAACACTTTTATCTCCAAACCAAATCGATTCCACAGCAGAAATTCGAAGAACCCTAGAAATCGATTTCGCCCATATCAAAATCCGAACGAAGGCTGGGCGAAATCGAAGAACAGTAGAAATCAATTTCGCCCACATTATTTCGCCAGAAATTGAGACGATTGTGCATCTGTGAAATCGCCATTATCCTCATTCCACAAACGCAAAAGCTGTCCGCAGCTGTGGAACGGTTTGAACCTGCACAAATGGATGGAGCTGATGGAGGTAGGAAGGTTTAAACAGACTTTTACTTTGGGTTGCAAATTCTGTGTTTTGATAATTGTTGCATGATGCTACAATAGAATTCTGAAATTTTATCCCCCTCACGTTTCATTCTGTTGACAGATTACGATGAAGACCCAGATTTCGTTCAGTTGGATCTTGACATAGCTTCTAATGAAGATGATAATTTGTATGATGGAAATGCCACAGATGGCATCGAAATTGGATTCCGTGACGGTGAAGTAGGTAATGACAGAGGTTTGATGGTTGTTGGGGAGGTGGAAGACGGCAACGTATCCGATAAGCTGGAGTATCCATCGCCTGAGGAGTTATTATTGCAATGTTCATCTGACGAAGACAGCACTTATCGTTTTCCAGAATTTGTGGTTAAGACAGACATGAGGAATCCCCATTTTGAGGTCGGCCAAATATTTCGCTCAATGCAAGAGTTTCGACATGCAGTGAGAACGTATGCTGCTTTGAATGGGTATAATGTCAAATTCAACTCTAATGATAAGAAACGGGCTCAAGCAGTTTGTAAGTTGGGGTGTAACTGGAGGTTATGGGCATCCAAGTTGAATGAGACGGAAATAGTCCAAGTGAAGTCTTACACGTCCGAGCACACGTGCACACGGGAAAGAAACAACAAACATTGTAATTATATCTTTTTGAGGAATCGATATATCGAACAGTTTAAGGCAGATCCTGATTGGAAAACTAAGGCTATTTTCGCGACCGTGAAGGAGGATCTAAAGACAGAAATCAGTAGAAATGCGGCTTGCAAAATGAGACAGTATGCGAAAGAATTATTGTTTGGACCAATACAGAACAATTCGGCCTTTTGAGGAGATATGCTGCTGAGGTTCTTCAGACGAATCTGGGATCAACTGTGATTCTAGTGCTGGACGATCAACTTTTCAAAGGCTGGTTTCACTAGTGGTTGCAGGAAAGTGATCGGTGTGGACGGGCGCCATTTACGAGGTTCTTTCGGAGGGATTATGTTAACAGTCGTAGGACACGATGCAAATGACGGAATCTACCCTGTAGCATATGCAGTTACCGAAAAAGAAAACACGCAATCTTGGAGATGGTTTCTTAGTTATTTGGGTGAGGACATTGGAATGGGTAATGGAAGTAGGTAGACATTGATGACGGATAGGCAAAAGGGACTTCAGAATGTATACGATGAGTTATTCTCGGTCGCGGAACATCGCTTTTGTGTGAGACATATGTACACCAACTTCTTCAACGCAGGACATAAAAGTAAAATTCTAAAGGACTTTCTAGGGCGTGCCGCGAAGTTAACAACTGTAGCGGAATTCAAACATTGGATGCAAATAATGGCTGAAGTCAGTGAAGCTGCACATGATTGGTTGACAAAGAGGCACCCTCGTGAGTGGAGTCTATCACACTTTTCAGTTCATTCGAAGTGCGACATTGTGTTGAACAATGGATGTGAAATCTTCAACAAAACACTGCTAAATGATAGAGAGAAATTGATTTTGAATATGCTAACATCAATTCAAATGAGTTTTATGACAAGGATACAGAAGCAATGAGAGAAGATGGGGAGACATGAAGGTCGTCTATGTCCAAATATTAAGAAAAACTTCACAAGAATGCTGAGATGCTAGGGAATGTACCTTGCACATATCGGGTGGTCCGAGATGGCAAGTTGATTGCAATTCGGGGACATTTGTCGCGGATCTCGAAGAACGCACATGTGCGTGCAGAAAATGGGATCTTACGGGGATATCTTGTATCCATGTTGTTGCTGTTATTACGGGATTGCAGGAATTCTGTGGAGGATTATGTTGAAAATTGTTATACTATCGACAGCTATATGAGATGTTACAATAATATCATGAACTCGATGAATGGGAAAATGTTGTGGCCAGATGTTGATGCAGCTCCAATCATTCAACCTAAGTGGACGGTGCTTCAAAAGGGAAAGAGGCAGAAAAAATGAAGAAAACAACCGGAAGAAATGATTGTCAATGCTAAGGGGAAGGCGTATGTGAAGAAGACGGGACATGTCACAATGACATGTTCACAATGTGGATTGAAGGGACACAATAAGCGATATCATTCGAGAGCCGATGCCCCAGTTGATGTAAGTTTTCATTAGTAGTTTATTTGAGCAGCTTCTTTATCGAGTGTCACTGATTGGTTGATGTAATACATTGTATTGACAGGACCGGGTTGACGCCGAATTAGAGCCAATTAAATCAAATATCCATGTTGATATACATGAACAAGTACAGGGTAAATGCTCGCCTCTAGAGGAAAGGGATCTTCACCATCATCGGCGCAGGTTGAAGAACATGTGATAAAATGATCTGGCCAATAGGGGAAGTGTGGATATGGACCAACGTTTTTGTTTTTGTAGAACGAGAAAGGACTTGGAAATGACTTTTGTTTTTGTATCGTGATCCATATTTCTTTTTGTATAACTGTATTGCATCTGTTGTATTTTGAACTGATGCTGTGGTTATATATGTAACAAAGTTAGTCCTTCTGATGCATTATGTACCTTGTTTACCCGTGTTTTGTATCAGTGTCCACATTATCAAATTTTTCACAGAAACACCAACCAAATAACTACATATGCTTCAGGTCTTTACACTAACTGCATTAGGAAACAAATGAAAACTTCCCCTTTCAGTATAAGCTGCTGACTAAAAAACATGCAAGGCCATCCACGAACCAGATCTTAGCTTACCTAGTTGTAGACTGAATTATAAAAATTAGGTGAAGGGACACCAGCTACCCATACAAATTTATAACATAAACATTGTGCAAAGAGAAAATGTCTGAGATGTCTCAAAAGTTGTTAATTTTATAGAAAGCCACCTTCCAAATCTTACACCAAAGTCTTACATTCAAGTCTTACAACATACATAATTGACTACAAATTAAATATAAGTCACAGAACTTTCCCCTTTCCTTTCCCATTTTCCTCTGCAACTCCCTATCCTTTGCGCATGGTGATGTTGATAGATATCTCAACATCTTTTTCTTCAGTGATTTGAGCACATGTGTCGAATATACACGATAGGTCTTGGCACGGATATTTAGCTTTACAATCACCCGAACAAACATAGATCGATGTCGCAGTAGACTTCTCTTCATTGTTCCACTCGAAGTGACCACAATCCCTAGTACAACATAAGAACAACCTCCCGAAGTTTGAAGTATTTTTCTCCACCACCATACATTTCTCAAACCCTTGGCCACATTTGGGGCAACGTTTCTTTGTTGGGCAGTCCAACAAATTGTGCCCAGGCTTCCTACAATCGTGACATATGCCCTTATTCTTCCCGGCCATAATCCTTCAAATGTGGTATACTTTCGACTGCGATAATCAAATTACAAATAAGTTAATCCAAATACTATCATGGAATGAGTAGTTTCATTCTAAAAAAATACAAGCACAAATCATCAGTTAGTCTTCCACTAGACATGCACAAATTCTATACAAAGCATCTGTTTTATTCAAGTTAGGTGCTATACAAAGCATCAGTTTCACCCACAGCTTTCATGCACAAAAATGCGAGCATCTAATTCTAGTTTTATTCAAGCATAAAAAGCATCAGTTTAATTCAGTTACAGACTCAAATGCATTGGACATATTCAGTTACAAAGCATATATTGCAGGCAGCTAATTCCATCACCATTTCCTTAACTATTCAATCAAATAACATAACAGCAACATAAAGACAACATTTTACATTCCAATACCTTTAATTCACATGAATACACCATTTCACTTCCCAGTAACCTGTAATTCACATGAAGCCACAATTTCACATCCCATTTCACATCCCAGCAAATTTGATTTCTATGGTTCTTCACGGGTTCAATTTCGGTACAGTTAATGTCTGCAATCATGAGTGGGTTGTATATGAGGATTCAACGGCGTGATTTACATATTCTTCGCACCAGTAAAAGGAAAATCGAAGTATTACCTGCACCGTGCGCGAATGTAGTTTGCCTTCTGTGGTTTCCTGCTTCGCTATTTGATGGGACCAGAAAAGGGGATGTGGGTGCGGATTTGGGTTTGTCCCTATACTATCGAATTGGGAAAGATCGAATTAGGGTTCACGCGAAATGTAATTAGGGAAATCGCCCAGCATTCGATTGGATTTTGATTTGGGCGAAATCGAATTCCAGGGTTCTTCGAATTTCTGCTGTGGAGTTGATTTGGTTTGGAGATAAAAGTGTTATGGGAGTTTCATTCGGCTGAAAATCGTTGTTTTCATTTATAGCGCTTCATCACAGTGGGCTGGAATTGACGCCGTCTCTGCCAACTCGGATTCCGTCGAGCCACATCAAACGCGCTGGAGACGGAACTTTGGGTAATGGCGGATGGAGTGCCCTTTTCGTAAGTTCGGTGGCCACCCAGAAGAAAATCAAAGTTGAGTGACCTGAACGTGACAACTTGAGAAGTACATTAATTCCATCACCATTTCCTTAATTATTCAACCAAATAACATAACAGCAACATAAAGACACCATTTCACATTCCAATACCTTTAATTTACATGAATACACCATTTCACATCCCAGTAACCTGTAATTCACATGAAGCCACAATTTCACATCCCATTTCACATCCCAGCAAATTTGATTTCTATGGTTCTTCACGGGTTCAATTTCGGTACAGTCAATGTCTGCAATCATGAATGGGTTGTGTATGAGGATTCAACGGCGTGATTTACATATTCTTCGCACCAGTAAAAGGAAAATCGAAGTATTACCTGCACCGTGCGCGAATGTAGTTTACCTTCTGTGGTTTCCTGCTTCGCTATTTGACGGGACCAGAAAACGGGATGTGGGTGCGGATTTGGGTTCGTCCCCATACTATCGAATTGGGAAAGATCGAATTAGGGTTCACGCGAAATGTAATTAGGGAAATCGCCCAGCATTCGATCAGATTTTGATTTGGGCGAAATCGAATTCCAGGGTTCTTCGAATTTCTGCCATGGAGTTGATTTGGTTTGGAGATAAAAGTGTTATGGGAGTTTCATTCGGCTGAAAATCGTTGTTTTCATTTATAGCGCTTCATCACAATGGGCTGGAATTGACGCCGTCTCTGGCAACTCGGATTCCGTCGAGCCACATCAAACGCGCTGGAGACGGAACTTTGGGTAATGGCGGATGGAGTGCCCTTTTCGTAAGTTCGGTGGCCACCCAGAAGAAAATCAAAGTTGAGTGACCTGAACGTGACAACTTGAGAAGTACAGTGATGAATGAAACTTTTTACTCCTTAAATTCAAGTAGAGTGGCCTTTAAAATAGAAAACACGAGCCAGCGAGTAGCTCCTCA
>CAIGRK010033583.1:0-10825 GCA_903798315.1 Fraxinus greggii | reverse complement strand
TCAATTACCACCAAAATACAAGGAAAACCAATTCCACCATTTGAAGGAAAAGAAGGAAAGCAGGAAAATTTTTTTCAGGTAAAATTTTTGCAATCAAACAGGTAAAAAATAGGATATTTTCCATTTTCCATGGAAAATCATTGGTATCTAACAGGACCTAATTGATTCTTGATTCCACATTCTAATTCTTGAGCTGATTGTGTTCCTCAAGTTTTGGGTTACGAAGGTTTCTTGTTCTAAGTACGAATTTCCATGTGTTATTTCCTCATTGCACAGATTTATCTACCCAATTAATCGCAGAAAGCACATCTTCCAGGAAGAAGTAAAAAAAATACAAACATGAGTTTAGCAGTATTGTTTAAACGCAAAAGAGGTAAGGTATCGTATTCAATGCTTTTGGGACCATGTATTGTCAAAATGGACCACCGTTAGATTAATGTAGGTTTCAAATGCCTTCGTCTGATTGTTCTTTCCTTAACCTTGCAAATGAAAATTGATTGAAACATAAAAAATTGATTTGTAAGAAAATTTTATTGCTTTTCCTTTTTTTTTTTTGGATGATCAGTTTGATGAGTTTTAGGCCTCCATGAATTAGTACTTCATACTGAGATTCATTGTTTGAAGATGTCTGTTGTGGTTTGTCACTCTGGCTCAAAATCTGCAAGGACCAGCCTCTTTAAATGATCATCTTAGGGTGATCATTGATGATCATTTTGTCGACAGATGCTCTTATTACAGTCGTAGTCCGAGAATGTTGGAGAGGTTGGATCTACCCACTCTCAACCAACGCAAACTGCAAGCAGTCAGTGCCGCAGTCGGCATCCTCTTCCAAGCGCATCGATAAGCTAATACAACATCATCATCATCCCCATATTGTTCAATACTCAACCTGAATCATGAATTCTTTATGGGTTTTAGGTAATTTCTTAAAGCTAATATATAAGACCAAGCTTCTCAGCTATGCCCATCTCCTGAATGAATAGGGGCCATCCATAGAACACAAAACGGAGATTTGGATTCGGCAGAATGGCATTTTGCAAACGTGTGGGTGGGTTTTGTTTTAATTTGGAATTTGGGGTTGAGGAACAAGAATAGAATAATGCTAATTGGCATGAGTGGTGTTAAATCACTTGTTTATGTGTAAGCATGTGATATATTCTAATAAATAAGTCATAAATTCTTGTATTTAACTGAACTTATAATTTAATGACTTAGGTAATGCAAACTAAATCGATGTTAAACACCAGTAGTAATGAATAATATTACTCATAAAAATGTGTTTTAGGAAGTGGGTGTGGGATAGTGGTCGTAGGGGCACTGGTCGTTCGAGGTAGTGGTGACACACGGTGTTGGTTTTGGTTTGGGAAGGTAGGTAGGTAGGTGAGTGTAGGAAAAGATGGAGTTTACTTTTTCTTTGATTTTTGATTTTATTGTTTTAAGTTAGAAAATATAGAGTTACTATTTTGCTCATTTTAAAATGGTTATAATTTTGTCAAAATTAAAGTTTTTGGTCAACTAACAAAAATATGGGTGAAAATCGTCCATTTATCCTCTAAAGTCACACGCACTTGAATGGGTCGGGACTCCAATATAATTGAGGTTGGATAATTGGATGATCTACATGATTTAACTCACCAAAATCAATAAGTTTAGCAAGTTTGAAGATTACTTGATCAGCTGCTAAACTCAAGGAGTTGGGCGAGTTGCTTGTGACAAATAATGTGAGCATCTTCTTTATTTTTGTATAAACTCTCTTTTTTGTCAATACCTTGGTGTCAATTCTCTCATGCTCAAGTCTAAATTCTAAGAGGAAAGTAATAATCTCATATCATAATGATAAAAAGATGAATTGAAGAATATAATTCCTCTACTTTTTGCTCACATCCTTTTCGGTCTAGTCGATTCTTATCTGATCTAACCATATGTCCATTTGTGGGAGATTCCACTTAGCTTAAATACACTTTGACCCCCTATGAATCTATCAATCTCCTAAAGGAAAAAAACTATAGTGATCTTGTCGTGTTTGATTTTATTAATATTAATATCATAATTGCTGTGTTTTCTTTTTCAGCAGATGAAAACATAATGTGTCGAATTTTAACATTCGATGCTTTACTAAAAATAAGTTCCTCACAGTTAAATGTCCCATTTAAATAGTCACGAAAGTTTGACGTACTTAATAGGAACTTAAATTTTGTCAATACATACTTAGAAGATTATGAAAACTGATGATTTAGTAAGTCTCACGCTGTTCTTCTTGGTTGCACAATAAATATTTTGACCTGGCAAATGTCCACTGAAAATTATATATGAAATTACAAATTGTATAAAACTGATATACGTAGGGTCCCAACGACGACGTTTGATGCACAAAAAAGTATGCAAGTCTCTGGTGCTGAAAAAGTTTCAGATTCATACAAGTTTACTGTACTTAAAAATATATTTAAGCATAATAGAAGCATAACACCACACGTAAAGTAGCCAACAAAAGATATATTGAATTCTGAATTTGGAATAAACAGGCAGAAATTTGACTGATGGACAGGGAGGATTTCTTTTGAACTTTTTATTTCTTTCCCTGTATTTTATTGGACTATATGGGTTGAAATAGTAAAAGAGAAAGATAAGGATCCCTATGATCAATGGAATTTAAATTCTTTACTTGACCAATGAAAAAGGAAAATCTTTTGAACAGAAATGGATTGGATCAAATCTCTTGATGTTCCAAAGATTCCAAACCTTAAATTGAATAGTTTAACATTGGTTTGATGGGTTTAAATTCCATGAAAAATGTCACATTTGAGGAATTCAAATTCTAATTTGGCTGTTTGATACGAAAGTGAAAATGAAGTTCGAATTCCAATGTACAACCACTTTAAGTTTTTTTTTTTTCTATTTTATGAAAAATGCATTCCTATGTGATACTTGGTTTTTATTTTCTAACTTACATGGAATTGAAAAGTATTTCCACCTTTGCCAATCAAACGGACCATAAGAGTGTAAATAATACTTATCAAACAACTTAATCAACCCAAAACTGTTAACAATTCAATTATCATGGTTATCCCTTTAATTATAAGTAGTGTTGTGCTTACTTAATTTAACAAGTTGGTAACTTGTAATTATCTACTAAATAATTATCCAATCAGAGATTTTCACGGTACCCAAGCATTCACAACAAATGTTGGTCGAAACTCTCCTAAATTCTTCATCAGACATGTCCATGAATAGAGCATGAATGCCCTTATTGTTCCAGTTACACTCAACTAAATCATCTCAAGTCCAAAGTGAAATATCAGTTGGTGTAACTACTCCAGTAACAGTAATTGAATGTTCAGTCCACCCAGTTTGAACGCTCACCCAAATACGCTCATCCAATACTTTAAGAAAACCTCTCATTCGAACTTTTCAATAAGCATAGTTACTTCCATCGAAAAACAGAGACACAGACAAGGATGACTCATCTAGAATTATTAAAGGTCAAAAATCGAAAAAAGTCTCTAATACCAATTGAAAAAAATGAAGTTCGACCCAAACTACAACTAGATTGGGGTGAATAGGTGTAAATGCAGAATTAACAAATTATAATTAACCAGCAACAACTTACTAATTAATTACCTCTAGTTGATTAAGCATACAATTCAATTATCCTATTTTTGAATACCACAGAATAACAAAACAATAAATAAAGGAATAAATAACGCACAGTATAATCACGGAGAAACCCCAAATGGGTAAAAACTCCGGACACTTTGTCAATTAAAATCCACTATAAACAATTTGTATCTTACAGTTCGTCAGACTCTACGATGACACGTACTTTCTAACCTCCTGACTGCAATTCCAATAGCTCTTCTAGATTTCGTACTCTTGCTCCGAATCCCAGCTGCAATTTCCAAAGCTCTCTTGGATTGTGCTCTCCTGAAACAACTCTCAGTTTTGTGAAATCGTCTATTTCCTGTGGATTAACGAAGAACACTGCGTTCTTCACCGACTAAAACTCCAGTCACCTTCCCTTGATCTTCAAAACTCTGACAGATATGAAGGAAGATTCAATTTGGTATTTGGATTTAGAATATGATGTTTTTCACTGCCAAGAACAAGTCACAATATGAGTAATGAAAGTTAAAAGATAACTGATGAAGAGAATATGAAAACAACGTGTTTGCTCAATGATCAATCCTTGGAAAAACCGTTCTGTGACATCTGGTATTTATATGTTAGGTTTATGAATGAATGTGCCAGATAAAAAGTTTTTAAAAAATGAATAAAAAAATTTCTCGAACAACACTGTCGTCGAGTTAAGTATGAACGACAGTCGAGCGACGCAATTTCTGTTTCTGACGCTTGAGCCAAACCTTGGCGATAAGTTAGGGAAATCCTAACGCCGTTTTTCCTTCTTTTCCATTCTCGAACCCTAGATCTAACATAAATCACTTTCTATTATTTGCATATTACTCTTTGACTTTTAAAACATATTAATTCATGTTCCTTTTGTTCACAGATTTGCCAATTACATCAAATACAAAACAAGCTTTCCCTTGACATTCTGTGACAAAACTATAATTTAAAGTCAATACAGTAGAGAAATAAAAATACAAACTCAAAGACAACACAACTAATAACCGTCTTGATCGAATTCTGCTTTTCATGTATCAAACATGTTTCCTGAAATAAACAACTTAAATGCCCAGTGTAAAATTTATGTGAAACGGTACTAAATGTAAAAGCAATTCAAGCAGTTAAAAGTGTAAAACTGATTTAAGCAGTTAATATCATAACTCATAATGCATCTTTTAAGTTTCATATCATAAGCTAAATTAAGACGTAATATCAATACAACCCAACATACTAAAACAAATATTGATACTACAAAACATCAAAACTTAATCAGCAACTTAAAATTTTCATTTAATTAAAAAATTTTAGATACATCATGTCAAGTAGTTAAAATCATATACACCCCAAAAATACTACTCCATCATCTCCATCATAAAAATAAAAATAAAAATAAAAATACTACTACTACTGCCCCTTTTGTTACAAAATAACAAGGGATAACGTATAGCCAAAGAACATCACCAAAAAAAAAAATGCTTTGCACCCCTTTTTTATCAGTTGAATAGTAACATAAAATAACTCAAAAATAATGTTGTGATCATGCACAAAGATAAGCAATGAATGGTAAGCCTTCATACATTCTAAGTTCAAGTTATCATGGAGTAAATTGTATAAGTGACTCGCATGTATAAAGTATCACTAATTCTTTGAAAATAGGATTCCAAACCTTAAATTTATGAGAAAGCACACGCTAAATATCACTGCCAATAAGTTTATTCCCCTACTTGTGAAAGTCAAACCATTTAAAGAATAATAGAACCTATAATAGAAAGCTCATTATGGATAGAAGTACTTATTCTCCCCATTGAGTATGAGCAAAATATTTTATTTCACATCATTCAATAAACAAAATTCATTATTATTTTTCTCATCTTAAGCGTAGACTTTTCTTCATTAAGCTATTAAAATGACTCCTGTAACGAGCTTTAGGCCGGTTAACCCAAGTCAGTTGACCGTATGCACCAGGTTTTGAGTAACTCTGCAAGCTTAATTGCTCGAGTCAAATAGGCTCAAAAGAAAAACATAAGATATTGAGCTCTATTTTTATTCTTTTTTTAATAACAGGGATAAACTTGAATTTATGTCTAATACATACAGTCAATTCATGTTCAAAGTCACCTTACTAACATGTGATTGTCATCCCAAATATCACACACGCGGTAGAGTCCCACTAACAATATCATAGTGTGTGCTGTGCAGATGGTGCATGAAAACTCATTTACTAAGTACTCCACGAATAACCTAAGCCATCAATGAAAATTATGTTACAGCTTATCGATTAAACCCATGCTTGATCACAACAAATAAATTCAAGTACATCATATGTTAAGCTATAACAAACAACTTCCACATTTGTATTTTTCATCATTGTTTTCTCTTTTATATTTTGGTTTAAATTTAAAAAAATGCACAAATAAATAAAAAAATGACAAAAAAAAAAAAAACTATAAGGCATGCATTAAACAATGTCACACAATGGTAAAGAATGAACATGTATAAAATATTCATACTCAATGAGGTACACAAATACCAATAGCCGTCCGGAGAAATTCAAATCTCAGATCATCTAAAGGTTTGATAAATATTTCAGTTAATTGGTTCTCTGTAGAGATGTGCTCAAGGGTTACAATACGGGTCTCTACAAGCTCTTGAATAAAATGATGTCATAAATTATTTTGCTTGGTTTGAGAGTGTTGAATGGGATTTTTGAAAATATTAATGGCATTCGTGTTATCACAAAACACTGTCATGGTACCTTGTTCAATACCATAGTCACTTAACATCTGCTTCATCTAAAGCAGTTGAGTGGAACAACTTTCTGCTACTATATATTCGGCCTCTACCGTGGATAATGAGATAGAATTTTATTTCTTACTCATCCAAGTGACAAGATTAGCACCAGACGTACTTTTTCTATCATCAGCATTTCTAACCCAATGGTATCAGAATAGCCAGCAAGATCAAGAGTAGATTCCTGAGAGTACAGGATCCCATAATTAACAATTCCATTTACATATCTAATAATACGTCGCACGATGCTCAAGTGGGATTCATTGGGATCAGCTTGAAAGCGCGCACAAACCCCTATGCTAAATGCTATGTCAGGTCTACTAGCATGAGATAAAGTAAACTATCCATCATACTCTTGTTTAGTGTTTGATCAATACTCTTACCTGTAGGATCATGACCTAACTTGACATTGGTGCTCATGGGGGTTCTAGTNGATGCTCAAGTGGGATTCATTGGGATCAGCTTGAAAGCGCGCACAAACCCCTATGCTAAATGCTATGTCAGGTCTACTAGCATGAGATAAAGTAAACTATCCATCATACTCTTGTTTAGTGTTTGATCAATACTCTTACCTGTAGGATCATGACCTAACTTGACATTGGTGCTCATGGGGGTTCTAGTGTGTTTCTTGCTGTCTAATCCAAAATACTAGACAAGATTTTTGGCATACTTCGACCGTGATATGAACAGCCTATCATTAGTTTGTTTAATCTGGAGACCTGGAAAGTAATTTAATTTTCCAATTATACTCATATCAAATTTTTGCTTCATGTATTCAGCGAAATCATAAGCAAGAGAATCAATAGGAGAACTAAAGATAATGTCACCGACGTAGATTTGAGCTATTGTTATGATTTATTTAATATGTCCAATAAATAAGGTTCTATCCGCACCACCTTTTGAAAAACTATGTTCCATGAGATATTTAGTAAGTCTATCATACCAAACTCTAGGAGCTTGTGTAAGACCATATAAAGCTTTATTCAACTTATAAACATAATATGAAAACTTAGGATCAACAAAGCCTTTAGGTTGTTAAACATAGGCTTCTTCATGAAGTATTCCGTTCAAGAAAGCACTCTAACATCCATTTGATATAATTTAAAACCTAAAGTAGAGGCAACAGCCAGAATACTTCAATGGATTTAAGTCTAGACACCGGGCCAAATGTTTCATCGAAGTCAATTCCTTCGACTTGAGTATAACCTTGGGCAACTAACTTAGCTTTATTTATAGTTATGGTACCTTGATTAAATTATTTTATTCTTAAATATCTACTTAGTACCTATAACATTAAAATCATCAAGCATAGGAACTAAATCACACACATTAGCATTTACCCAACATTCATCCCTAACTTAGGCTCAATCTGAGAAACATGATTAGCATATGTCATATTGTTCAAAACCCTTTTCTAAAGTCTCATCCCATCATCCAAATCTCCTATAATATTCACTTTGGGATGATTCATCTTAACTCTTAATGAAGGTTCTTTAAAAGATTTAGTTGTATCTGAGATGTGGACTCATCATTAGGTGTATCTAAACCATTAGACGTGTGTGGGGGATCGAAAATTGAAGTTTCTTTAGTTTCAATTACCATGACGGGATCAAACTCTAGTGTTCCAACTCTCCCCAATCTCCTCGAATCTGTCCCTTTCTACAGACGTCATCGGCTACTACATTAATGGACTCCATCACAACCCGTGTATGAGAATTGTATACACGATAGGCTCGACTATTTTTGGAGTATCCTAGGAAAACTCACTTTTTGAATCAAACTTGCCAAAATTTTCTCTATCTCTCAGAATATAGCACTTGCTACTAAATACACGAAAGTACTTGATAGTAGGCTGTTTACCTTTCCAGATCTCATATGGTGTCATATCAGTTTTAGGTCTAAGATAAACCTTGTTAACAATGTGACACACAGTGTTGATGGCTTCCCTCCAGAAATGCATAGCTAGTCCCTCACCATGAAGCATAGCTCTAGCCAATTCTTGAAGCACATGATTTTTTCTCTCAACTATCCTATTTTGTTGTTGAGTGATCGGCGAGGAGAACTCATGCAGGATTCCCTCATCTAGGCAGAAGTTCTCAAGATTCGAGTTTTCAAACTCTTTTCCATGATCACTATGAATTCTTAATATTGTAAAGTTTTTCTCACTTCTAAACCTTTTGTATAATGATATGACAAGACTGAACACTTCAGATTTTTCTCTTAACAGCTCAATCCAAGTATATCGAAAGAAGTCATCAACCGCAACCAAGATATAGCGTTTACCACCAAGACACTCTGTCCTAGATGGTCCCATTAAGTCCATATAGAGTAATTCAAGTGGTTTCCTTGTCAAGATTTTAGAAGTTTGTTTATGAGTTACTCTAAGCTGTTTACGTTGTTGACACGGGCCACACAGAGTGTTAACGATATTTTCAAGCTCAGGTAAACCATTAAAAAGTTCCTTCTGGCGAGCTTAGACAAACTCTTATAGTTCATATGACCAAGGCGTTGATGCTACAATTCAGTTACATCAATCTTGGCACTACTGCACACGTAGTTGGGATTAGGAAGAACTTTATAACAATTGTCAGAAGTTCTTATGAAGTACACTATTTTTCCGCGCCACAACCTGATTTTGTTGTGGAGTGAGCGGTGAATAGAACTCATGCTGGATTCCCTCTTCCAAGCAAAAGTGCTCGAGATTCGAGTTTTCAAACTCTTTTCAATGATCACTACGAATTCTTGATATGGTAAATTTTTTCTCATTTCTAAGCCTTTTGTACAATGATATGACAAGACTCAATACTTCATATTTTTCTCTCAACAGCTCAATCCAAGTATATCAAGAGAAGTCGTCAACCACAACCAAAATATAACATTTGCCACCAAGACTTTCGATCCTAGATGGTCCCATTAAGTGCATATGAAGTAATTCAAGTGGCTTGCTTGTCAAGATTTTAAAGTTTGTTTATGAGTTACTCTAAACTATTTACCTTGTTGACACGGACTACATCGAGTGTTAAATCTATTATAAACGATTTATAACTTACAGTTCATCAGACACTACGACAATACTTACTTTCTGACCTCCTGACTGCAATTCCAACAGCTCTCCTGGATTTCGTGCTTTTGCACCAACTCTTAGCTGCAGTTTCCAAAACTCTCCTGGATTGCGCTCTCCTGCAGTAACTTCCAACTTTGTGAAATCGTCTATCTCCTGTGGATTAACGAAGAACACTGCATTCTTCGCCAAATAGAACTCCGATCACCTTCACTTGAACTTCAAAACTCTGATAGATATGAAAGAAGCAGCAATTTGGTATTTGGATTGATAATATGATATTTTTCACCGCCAAGAACAAATCACAATATGAATAATGAAAGTTGAAAGATAATTGATGAAGAGAATATGAAAACAATATGTTTGCTCAATGATCAACCCTTGGAAAAATCATTCTATGGCATTTGGTATTTATAGGTTAGGTTTAGGAATGAATGAACAAGATAAAAAGCCTTTAAAAATAAATTAAAAAATTTTCGGAGAATACCGTCTGTCGACCGAAGTATGAACGACATTCGAGCGACATTTGTTGCTTGAGTGAAGGCAAGGAGATAGGCGAGCGACGTAGTTTCTATTTCTGACGCTCCAGCCAAACCTTGGCGATAAGCTAGTGAAATTCCATCGTTGTTTTTCCGTCTTTTCCATTATCGAACCCTAGACCTAACATAACTCACTTTCTACTATTTGTGCATTGCTCCTTGACTTTTAGAACAAATTAATTTAGGTCCCTTTTGTTCACAGACTTGCGAATTACATCAAATAGCTAACAATCTCCTTCCACTCGAAGTTGGTGCAGCTAATCAATTGACAGAGCCCATTTTATCAGTTCAAATAATCAAATTGAAATGTGGTGGGACATCGATTGGAACATGCATTTCACATAGATTAATTGATGCTTGTTCACTTGGCACGTTCTTAGCTACTTGGTCGAAGGCCAAAGTGAACCTATTATCCCAAATTTTGATTTCCCATTATATTTTCTGGCTGAAAATTTAGGTATCCTTGATTTTTCTATCGAAAGAACTAGGGATACTACACATGTGTCGAAAAAGATTTTGTTTGATAAGAAGCCGATAGCAACTCTAAGAGATAGGGTGAGCCATTGGTTAAAAAACAATGGATGTTCAACCTTAAGGGTTCTTGTGGTCACTGCCTTTTTTCGTTTACGGTCTGATCGAGCAAAAGATAGGCAACCTCGGCCTTTCATTATGGCGCAAGCATTTCACATTCAAGAAAGAACCATTCCACCTCTGTCCAAATATTCTATTGGAAACTTAGTGTCACTGGCAACACTGGATTACTGATGTAGGAAGGTTC
This sequence comes from Fraxinus greggii, assembly GCA_903798315.1. NCBI lineage: Eukaryota > Viridiplantae > Streptophyta > Magnoliopsida > Lamiales > Oleaceae > Fraxinus > Fraxinus greggii. Next base: position 36 of record CAIGRK010033583.1, on the reverse strand, counting down.
GAGTCAGATGATGAGTTGTCAGATAACACGGTAATG
>CAIGRK010033456.1:0-13033 GCA_903798315.1 Fraxinus greggii | reverse complement strand
AACACGATAAATTATTAATTTAAAGTTTATAAAAAAAAAATCCAAAGTTGTTTAATCGGGTTAAAGATACGAAGGGTATTCAATAATTATCATGTATATATTTTAAAAATATAGAAATGAAAAATAAATTAAAACAAACATGAATTGATGAATTGATCAACATGCAACAGTAGGAAAAGAATAATTCTTTATCAAACGACTCAAACCTTTTGACTAATAAATAAAGCATGAATTAATGTGTGCAAACAAAAGGCAAAGAGGCAAATAAACCATTGATTTTGAATTAACGTAAGCTAAAAAAAATAGTGCTAATTAATAGAATTTGTGTAATTGACAGAATCTGTGTACATGCTTAACATAATACAATAGTTGCAGAATGAAAAAAAAAAAGGTACATTAATCTAAGGCACGAATACATACAAATTGATTATGCTTAAAAAAAAAATCGACTGAATTGATTGCAAATAAACAAATATTTTGTAGGAATTTATTGCCACCAAATTGATTATATGTCACCAAATTAATTTTGGTACACGCGATAGATGATTAAGCTTAAAAAAATTACTACCTTCACAAAACTTTGAAAAATTAAGATTTCTTACTGATAATGTATTATGAAAAGAGAGAAAAGAGAAGAGAGAAGAAAAGTCAATAGATTTGTGTGTATATTATTGAGANGATGTGTTTGAGCCACATTATTTTGGAAGAATGTATTTTGGAATAGTAGATTGATGGAAAATGTGTGATTGAAAAAGAAGGAAAAATTATTGATGTGATAGAAAATATTATTTTATTGAATAATTTATGGCTGAAAATGAGTAGAAGAATGAGAATGAAAATTTTAATATGGCTCAAACAGGGGCTAAGTGGGTCTCAAATTGTTTATATTTAATTTACACCATTCTATTGAAAGGTACATCATTAGGCATTCATATCACTTCCACCAAACTTTAAAATTCAGGGCGTGTTCGGTAGAGATTAAAATCGGATTAAAATTGAAAAATTAGCCGTTATTGTTGACTTTTATTAGACGAGTGAGACTCAATAACGGCCATATTTTCAATTTTAATTGAATTTTAATCACCACCGAACAGGCCCTAGATAAGACTTATTTATATATTATAATAATACCAAATAATCATCAATAATTATTTCTTCATTTACAACAAAACTCTACTTTTTTTTTTTTTCGCCTAGTTACGCTTTAAGTTCAAGCCGATCACCCTCCCAACAAAAACTCTCGAAACGACGCCGTCTCATGAAGACTGAGAGAGGCAAAATCGTAATTTCATCAAAACAGGACAAAGGGCAGCAAAACCAAATCCCTAAGAAAACACTCATCTCGCTCTATCTTTCAGTAATTCAATCTCTCTCCTACACTCCGCGGCGTAGATCCGAGGAGTTCTGGAATAATTCACGGAAAGCGAACCCTAAGCACTCACTCCGTAAACTCTCTATTTGAATCCTTATCAAATTTTTATTGTTTACAGGTAAATCAATTCGTCCGTCTCTTGTCTATATGTCTTTCTCTTTCTATATATGCATGTATGTATGTGTGAGTGGACAGAATTTGTTAACTGTTTTGGTAATTGATCTGTTATGAAACAGAGCTTGTTTATTGAGTTTTGCTCTAGAACTTGGGCGGATTTGGGATTTGTCTTTATTTGTGTTGAAGATCTGTATGTTTTTACCGTTAATTTAATTTAAAAAATTATACCTTTTTTCTATATTTAATGGGTATAAAATTTTAAGCTTTTCTTTGTTCTTTTGTGTGTGTGTGTGTGTGTGTATTTGTTTTTTTCACACTTTCTGGTTGTTTAGTGTTCTCGTAGGCCGTAGCAGAAGTGGTTCTGATTAATGTAGCTCTCTTTTTTGGTACTCTGAACGATCGAATTTACATGGATGATTGAATATACGGCAAGTTGGATTCTCACTCTATCTTTGAATCAGACCAGCTGTTATGCACACAAGTTCTCGTCTACATGTCATCCAGTAAATTGGAATATTTATTGTCATGTTTGTACACTACTTGTCTTTTCGTCTATATGTGGTATGGTTTAGTAGAAAATTATGGAAGCTTTTGAATACATGGTACTTGTGCACTTCTTTAAATGTATTCTATTACAACCATTTGTAATACTTGATTGATTGCTCTGGTTAGCTATGTATAAGTGTTTTTTTTTTTACACCATTTAGTGACTTTTGTTTCCCCATCAGATGAATTTAGGGAAAATTGACCATTTTGCTGTATAAATTTGCTAGTGATGTGGCACAATCAAGGTCAAACTCCATTAAATGCTTTGTTGTTTTTCTTTGTTTAGTGATGACATTTTTAGTGCTGACTTAGTAATAAATACATTCTGTTTGTTGATACATCTTTTGTTCCTCTTTTAATTTTCCATACTTTTTAGGATTTTGGTTCCCATTATATGATCTGTTCTTGTCAAGCTGTTAATGCATGGTTGATAGCCTGTGCTCAGGTGTATTTTTATTCTCTTTTTGCAGTCATGGCTGGAATGGCATCTGAAGGTTCTCAATTTGATGCTCGTCAATTTGATTCCAGAATGAATGAGTTGTAAGTTTTCTGTTATAAATATTATCATCAGCTCACTGAATTTAGGCTTGAAAAGTGCATTTCAACCTTATTTTCTTTAATTTAACCTTGTGATCCATGATGTCAGATTTTATTTATGACATTTCCGATTATGATGATGGTGTAGGACTCTTATTTGATTTACAATGAGTGCAGGCTTGGAGCTGATGGTGAGGAATTCTTTGCAAGTTATGATGAGGTGTATGATAGTTTTGATGCAATGGGATTGCAAGAAAATCTTCTGAGGGGCATCTATGCTTATGGTAAATGAAGTGCTATATCTGTTCTAACTGTCTGTTCACTCGCTTTCTCCAAAAATAAAGATAAACCCTTTCTCGATTGCAAGTAGTCATTCCTTGACTTCGTATCATTTCTATGCTGAATTTGTTTTTCTTTAGTATGATAAATATTGTCCTTCAATTTTTTAACTTTCATATTGAAGCTCAGTTTGAAACTGTCAAAGTGCCATCTTTGTTAATTGTCACCATTCAGCTTGTATTGTCTTTTGCTGTATGAACATAATTATAATCTGTCTGCTGCATCTGGATGATGCTTTTCATTAGTCCTATATTGTTCGGCAGTATAAGATTCTTAATAGTTCTATATTTTTTTCTGGTTGTTCTCAATGTTTAAAACGTGTAAGCGGGTAATGAGGTGTTTGACCTTCATTAGGTGAGGCGTCTGGATTCATATGCCTCACAGTGAACCCAAAAAATGTAAAAAAATTATTAAAATACAAAATAAGCTCATAATACATCATAAACAATGTTCAAAATTCATAATAGAACAATTTAAACTGTACAAACAAATAAAACAAATATCTATAAAGAAAATATTCTTTTAGTTCGTGGGGCATTAGGACTATATCCAAAGTGGTTATATGAGACACAATTTTTTACATATTTTAGCGGCACATCTCGGTCAATAAGAATTTCATGTGAGGCATGTGCAAGGTGTACGCCTCCAAAAACTGTCTTACATTCAGCAACTTAAGGCATTTTTTGCACGCCTCAATATGAGGCGCCTTAAGGCGGGTTTCAATTGGGTTTTTTAAACTGGTGTTCTGTCTGGAAATTGATATAGCTAAGCTTTTTTATCCTTTTATTCTGTCAAGGTTTTGAGAAGCCATCTGCTATTCAACAGAGGGGGATTGTTCCCTTTTGCAAGGGACTTGATGTAATTCAACAGGCGCAGTCTGGTACCGGGAAAACTGCAACATTCTGCTCTGGTATTCTCCAGCAGCTGGACTATGGAACTATTGAATGCCAGGCTTTGGTTCTTGCACCCACTCGTGAGCTGGCACAACAAATTGAGAAGGTCATGCGAGCACTAGGTGACTATCTTGGTGTCAAGGTTCATGCTTGTGTTGGAGGTACCAGTGTTCGTGAAGACCAGCGAATTCTTTCCAGTGGAGTTCATGTTGTGGTTGGAACCCCCGGTCGTGTCTTTGACATGTTGCGGAGGCAGTCACTTCGCCCTGACTACATTAAGATATTTGTGTTGGATGAAGCAGATGAAATGCTCTCAAGAGGTTTCAAGGATCAGGTCTGCTTTTTAGAATTTTGCATTTGTTTTGCTTTTTGGTTCTTTAACTTAGTTGTAACTGAGCTTTTTGCTGTTTGTTTGTGGATTAGCTATAATAGCCTCTGCTTACTTTTATTTATAAAATAATATTTTTTCTATTGTTTTCTATTCAGACGATGAAATTTTTGTTTGCATTGTTGTTCCTCTGGGTATTTTTATTTGTCAGTAATTATCTATATCATTTTCTGAAATGCAATTGACGATTGCCAATTTTTATCACTTTTTTGACTTTTATTTTAAGATCTGTTCCAGTTGGTTGATGCTATTTTCTTTGGTCTTAGTTCTCTGAATGATATTACCAGCACTGTTGGCCTGAATTGTGATTTCATCCTTGTTCAGTTGTTAACAAATATTTTGTTTCAAACATGGCGATTTGTTCTTTTTAGATATATGATATCTTCCAGCTTTTGCCGCCTAAGATTCAAGTTGGTGTATTCTCTGCAACAATGCCACCAGAGGCTCTTGAAATCACTAGGAAGTTTATGAATAAGCCTGTCCGTATTCTTGTCAAACGTGATGAGCTAACTCTTGAGGGTATCAAGCAATTCCATGTTAATGTTGAAAAAGAAGAATGGAAGCTTGAAACTCTATGTGATCTTTATGAGACTTTGGCCATCACCCAGAGTGTCATCTTTGTTAACACCAGGCGTAAGGTTGACTGGCTCACTGACAAAATGCGCAGCCGTGATCATACCGTGTCTGCCACTCATGGAGACATGGACCAGAATACAAGAGATATCATCATGAGGGAATTCCGATCTGGTTCTTCACGTGTGCTCATTACCACTGACCTCTTGGCCCGTGGTATAGATGTTCAACAAGTCTCGCTTGTGATCAACTATGATCTGCCGACTCAGCCTGAGAACTACCTTCACCGTATTGGACGTAGTGGACGATTCGGGAGGAAGGGTGTTGCTATCAATTTTGTTACCAAAGATGACGACCGGATGCTTTTTGACATACAGAAATTCTATAATGTGGTAATTGAGGAGCTGCCAGCCAATGTTGCCGATCTCCTGTAATGCAGTTTCGATCCGGGAAAGTTGAAATATTTCTTGTTAAGTATTTTATTATCTTATTTCTTAGGTTAGTTAAATGTGTAATTGGGAGATGCAAGTTCTCTGATTTGCAGAGGGGACTTTCCATTTCCCAATTTTGTTCCGTTTTCAATTTGCTGGTGCAAAATTTTGGTGGTTTTGTAATGTAATTGTCCAAATTAACTGCAGATTTGGATGTTTTTAGACTTCATTAAGGTCTTTAGAATTGGATTTTAAATTTTGTATGCATATGCTATGTTTAATGAGTTATGCTTGTTGGTTGTATATTATCTGGTTCTCTTATGCGTTTTGATATTAAGGTTGTAGTTTCCTCTGATGCTTGAATCCACAAACAGGTTGTATAAAAATAAAATGTTAGACTGTGTGATGATTAGATGATGTATTTCGGACATAGATCCATTCTCAAAGCTCTAGATGCTGTAACACTTGTGGTACGGTTGGCGATCTAGCTATAGGAGAGGATAAATCTCCGGCGATCTAGCTATAGGAGAGGACCAATCTACAGCACGACCTAGTTCGAGCTGACTTTTGAAGTTTGGATTAGGCTTTTATTTGTTGAGCTGACCTAGTTCGAGCCTACTTTGGTAGTCTGGAATAGACTTTTATTTGTTGAGCTGACTTGTGCGTGACCTGGACTTTGGATCCATTTGACGTGATTTTTTTTTAAAATATCTTCGTATTTTGAAAGTGCTTTCAGAGAAAATGATGTTTGACTCCGGACATTCTGGCATTTTCTTTTTGCAAAAGGGCAAGCAGTAATCTTAATTTCTGTTTTTATTTGGAAATAAAATTTTAAAATATCTTCCTATGTTGAAAGTGCTTTAAGAGAAAATGACGTTTGACTCCGGACATTCTGGCATTTTTATTCTACATGTCTAGGGTGTAGATAGCTCAGTTTGGTCGACTTTTTACTATTTCCAAATAAATTAGCTTGAAAAAATTTCCTTCCAAATCATCTTTGAAATCAAACAAACTTAGCTTATGTTTGTCTCATTTTTTCAAAACTCATTTTCAATATCACATTATCCTATAAAATAATATTATAATAAGTAAATCGAAAAAAATTCTTTAATTTTTAATCATACATTCTTAAAAAAATCTTTATTTCAAAATTCATTTTCCTCCAAATTTCCGTTAAAATGAAGCCCAAACAAGGGCTTACCATTTGGTAGAAAACAAAATTCAGATTTTAATATAAGGCCCTGTTCGGTACAGATTAAAAGCCAATTGAAATTGAAAATATGACCGTTATGAATTCTCTTCATCTCATAAAAGTCAATAATAACGGCTAATTTTTCAATTTTAATTTGATTTTAATCCCTACCGAACACGCCCTAAGTAAAGATGAACAATTAATTATAACCATATATTTTATGAGATTTACAACTTTTCAATCATACATTTAATCAGCTTTTATCAAGATTTACTAAAAATTCGATTTTAATCTTCAACAAACAGGAGCTAAATTATTTGATTTCAAACCATGATTTAATTGACATAAATATAACGTCAATAACTGAAAACTTAAATATACATTAATTTATAATCTCAATACAACGCCTAAGGTGGGACCTTCTAAATTCACTGCGCAACATTTAGTGAGGACTAAACTAACATGAAACAAAACTTAAAGGACTAGAATTGTAATTTCAATAAACACGGAAAAGGCGAACTTTGGGAGAGATGTTGATTCTACCCCCAATATCTATATGCAAAGATCCCACATAAAAATCGTTACAGAGAGACAGAGAGAGAGAGAGAGAGAGAGAGAGGCGAGAGAGATGTTGGAATCAATCTGCTTGACGATTGCGGCTACGGCTGGCAACAACATAGGCAAAGTCCTGCAGAAAAAAGGCACCGTCATTCTCCCCCCTCTTTCTTTCAAGCTCAAGGTATGTACATATTTTCTTTTTTCTAATATATGTATGTATATGTGTATTTGGATTTCTTGGTTTTTGTTTTATATGAATCTTGGATTATACATTCCTGTTTTTAGTTGATCTTTCTTGCTGCGACCCCTTTAAGAATCAATTTTTGTTTTCAATTCCTCTTGCATTTCAGTGCTTCGTTTATTGTTTTGGAGTATTGGATGACCTAATTTAGATTTATTAAGCTAAAATATCTGTTGTGTAAAGCTCGTGTTTCTATGAATGAATTGAGTTTGTAAGGACAGAATTAAAAGGCAATCACAAAGAAATGCACCACTTACTTTGAGTCTTTTTAATAAGTGGCCTTCAATGTGAAATTTTATTGCAAAAGACTTGTTATTATTTTCTTTTTTTTCCGTTGATGGCGGATGGGATTTATATAATGATTAGATGGAGTTTGAAATGGCATATATTCCGTTAACAAGGTTCAAAGATTCAGATATCTCCCGATTTAGTTGGCCCAATCATATCCGGAATGGCTAATCCTGATATAAATATGAGGCACGACAGCTCTCTTTTGTTGCAATACGAAATCTGTGTGTTGGGCATGAGTTATCAGAGTTAATATGACTTTGATCGTTTCACTGATGTTTTTTCTCAATAAATTTTGGGCCGATGGTAGGTAACTTCTATTTTTCTATCAACTACATCTACAGGAAGGTTCTGATAACTAGAAGGAGAATATTAGTGATTTTATTTTTATTCACTCATGTTTAACTCTTACGAAAGAAAAAAATCTAAAAAGTCATTCATATTAACATTTTTGTTTAACCATATAATAGCAACATTATTTTGTACTTAAGAATGGATAAACAATGAGGATTTTGACCTGTCTCGGCATTCAACTTGATAATAGTTAAGGTATTTTAATAATTTAAAAATGGCAATTTTATTTAACAACTTTTAGTTGATCAAAGCTATCATACGACATAGAAAATCCAATTAACTTTAATTACACTATTTATTGCACAGTTTCAGGAGTTGAGCAAACTAAAATGTTGGCTGTTTATTGGTCATATTGAACACTTATTCGTTGTTCTTCTTCCTTCTGAACTTTCTTAACATTTTTTCTTCTACTAAATATTTTTTGGGTGTGATGTGAAATGATCTGTTTTTGTAGGTTATTAGAGCATATGCTTCCAATAAAACATGGATTATAGGCTTTCTGATGGACATTTTTGGAGCTGTCTTGATGCTGCGAGCACTATCTCAAGCTCCCGTAAATGTTTTATAAGCAATTTCTTATATAAAAGCTTAGAGCGTGCTTTCTAACTGTTCAGCAATTTATGCGTTCTTAAAGGTAATAATATGAAGTTTCGCTTATGCATCCCCTGTAATGTTGATGAATAATTCTAGGTATCTGTCATTCAACCTGTTTCTGGCTGTGGACTTGCCATCCTTTCAGTTTTTTCCCATTTTTATTTGAAGGAGACCATGAATACTATTGACTGGATAGGAATTTCTTTGGCTGGCATCGGCACTATAGGTAACACGAGCTCTTTGAAATTCTAAAATAAAGATGCTAGGATTCTAGCCCTTAGTTAATAGTTTTGAAACTGAAAAATGTCTTTTAAACTATCAGGCTATGATTTTAATTTAATTAAGTTTAGTATTTTGTTGTATGATTATAGGAGTTTGGATAGTTTAAGATTTCTTGTTTAGATAACCATTCTCTATTGGTCCTTCTCTAGTTTCTAAATATTACGTATCTTTATGTGCAACAGGTGTTGGTGCAGGAGGGGAGGAGCAAAACTCTTCTATCTCAATTTTCCATTTACCTTGGCTAGCCATTATTGTTGCATTCTTGTTTGTAGGTATCTTATCCTATTCACCAATAATTATTTAAAATGCTGTATGTGCATCAGTATTACAGATACCATGTTACGGGTACATGCCCTCTTGGACACTAATTGCAATGATTTTACGTTTTAAATGTCAAATTGCAGATACATATTAAGTTTTTGTTGCATTTCAAAAATCATCTTTTGTTATATTCCTTGATCTTATTTCACATCCTTCTTTGTGTCCGTTATGTGGCATTTTCCTGGTAATTTTACAGATTGCTCAAGTCTCTTTGATTTGACTGGTTAAATATTCTAGCATCAAAATTAAAGAGAGACATGATTAATTTAGCACAATTTGTTACATTCAATCTAATAAATTGTATGCCTAAGAAGTACCAATATTTGTAAACTTGTTACGTACCCGTATCCAATACGTATTAAAGCTTCGATACTCTCTGATACCCTCCAATACCTACCGGATACTAGTTTTTAATTATTTTTATATATTTTTGAATTTTCGATATGTGTTTTTTAATTATTTTATATTTGTGTATGATATTCGATATATATCCGATATTTCATGGTTCAAATGCACCTTTACTACAAAACATTGCTTTAAAACTTCTTGCACAACCTTCTTCTTCATCTAGTGTCGAAAGAAATTGGAGTACGTACTCTCTTATGCACTCTGCGAAAACGAATAAAATAACTCTACAACTAGCTGAAGAATTAATTTTCATTCATAGCAATTTGCGTCTTTTATAAAGTAAATTAGATCTCTGTTCAAAAGGAGAATTCAAAATGTGGAACATTGCCAGAGACTCATTTGATACTCTTGAAGGTGTTGGATTGCTTAAGGTTAATCTATAATTAGATGAGTGAGAGTTGTAGCATGTTATTTTTAATAATAATGAAGAAATTTATGTTGATGAGAAAGAAAATGAAGTTTCGACAATTAATGGTTAAGATAAAGTGCTTTAGTATTTATTTTATTTTTAATATCATGCTTCTGTATTAATTTTTTTATATTAATAAAATTATGTTGAACTAATTTTTGCAAAAAAAGTTGTATCGATGTATCCGAATTACGTATCTGTATCCGTGCTTCTTAGTTGTATGCCAAAATGTTGCAAGAAAAAAAAAAAAATTGGTTCGTTTAGTTCTCAAAGTGCTGTAGGATTCAAACTAGTGTCATATCTTCCTGTGTCTGGTTGGACTTTCCTTAACTCGGATTAATTTTCAGGATGGCCGGTCTATTAGCAATATGGTGAGAAAACAACTTGAGGGTGGATGGGGATGGGATGTTTGAACAAGCAATGAAAATAATGAGAAGAAATAACTTAACCACGGCCATATTAAAAATTTTGAACATTTCCTTCCACTATTGTTTTTCCCCCAACCCATTTGCATCTCACCACCAGATAAATCTACCCCCTGGCTCCCACTATCACCACAACCTTGCTTCCCTTTCTTCTCACCTGGGCCATTCTAGCCCTTTTGCCCATAATTTCTCCAACTACAGCCCTAAACTTGTACCACTTCGGATCCACAACCATCTGGAGGAGAGGTGGCTGGTGGAGATGGTGACTCGTTCCATAGGTGGATGATGGAGGTGGTAACAGTTGGTAATGACTGATGGGGACCTTATTTTAATTTGATTCTTTCTTTTTCTCCCCCTTGTGGTCTTTCCTCTTCTTCCGAGAGAGAGTTGGGGTGGGGGGTGTGTGTTAACATCAATCACTATTATGATAAGTTTAATTACATTGTACTATCATCGTCCACAATTGGATGCTTCTATTTGTGGGCGACAATGGGGATTTGCATGAAGTACCAACCTTTAGAACTTTCACCTAAAACACTGTGTCATTTCAAATGAGAGCATTTAACTGGAGGGATTATCCATTTTCTAGGTCATCTTAACGATTAATGTGGAACTTAGGTTGTTCTGAGGTACCTTAAATCTAAATGTTAAGGTGCCCAGGATGTTATTTAGTCATGTCACTTTTTGTTGCAATTATTATTATTTTCACTGTATTTCTAATGATTGACCTCTGGGCATTTGAATCTAGTCAGATGCTTTTGCCTTTTATTCTGACTTAAAAGAAAAGGAAAAAAACAATAATGCTGTTACTTTTTGATTCTGTAAACTTTATGATGCTTTGTTGATTACAGGTACTGCTTAATGGATGGCTTCGTATCTACAGACGCCGACGAAGAGAGCAGGACTTGGTAAATCTTATGTTCCTTGTAAAGTATATTGTTGATTGGACTGACATGTTTTTGCATTTTTCCCATTCAGGTTCAATATGAAGTTGTTGAGGAAATAATATATGGCTTGGAATCTGGCATTTTGTTTGGGTACATTTTTGTCCTGAATTTTAGTAACAAGAAACTTTTTATGCTTTTGTTGTTTTCTTTTCTCTCAGTTTAACGTTGTGGTTTGTTAATTTTGGTCATATGAAGATATCATTGGTTGGATTGAATTTACCATAGAAATTATAGGGAAAAGACATTGAAGTTGTCCCTTTCTGGATGTGTTTTGCCTTAATGGCAATTTTTCCCACTTTTGAAAATGAGATTCGTTTCCCCAATCTTCCCTCAAACTTTAACCAAGATACAAATATCCTAATTGCCCACATATACTAGATCCCAACCATCTTTTCTTTTCTCTCACTTCAAACATGGATCTAGAGGTCAAGGAAGCGTTGATGTGAAATTAGTGTAATTAGAGTTTCATGGTGTAAGATCTGGTTTGATTTTCTTTTTTAATGTTTCAAAATCTATTTGATTTTCAAACACATTTAACAAGGACGGGAAGGAGGTTGGTTAAATCAAGGGTACTTTTGTCCCTTCAAATGGAGAAAGTGCAATATACTTACCTGGTTATTGTGGATAATTTTATCTGATTATGATTATTTGTAATTAAAGATTATGAAAAGTCAATTATAACTATTATTCTTGAACTTTATGAATGATAAAACGCCTTGCACAGTGCACTCATTACTACTTGATTTTGACTGTGATTAAATCACTTAAATATACCAAACAAAATGGGGCCTTAGAAGAATTGCATCAAATTTATGTAACATCACACTTTGACTTTGTTTGATATTATGTAACTTTGGGGTTCAAATGTCAACACAAATACAGGGAGATTATTCAGCACTAAGGCATGACAATTAGGATGGGGGTTAACATATTACTTCACAAGTGATTTTTTTATTATTTTTAATATAAATTGGATCAACTATCAACATTTGTTGATTATAAGACTTGCTAAAAGGGAAAGAAAGCTTCAAGAATGCCACTGGCCCACTGTACTTGCAGGTCATGAAAAGAAAATGATTTTTGTGCTCGTGCAGATGTTTAATAAACTTGTTAGTGTTGTACTTTTGGAGTGGATATCTGGCAATGATGAGACGCTGGATATTTTGACAGCTTGTATTTGTTCATCATACACGTTTTGAATTATCCGAAGTTAGGAGATCAGCAGTCATTCTCTCGAATAGGTTCTAGAACATTTGTCTGAGTAAGGCTTGCTTGTTTAGGGGTACAACATGCAAGTACGGTACCTACACGAGAGACAAATTCCCAACAGGTTGAGAATGTTCACAGTGTATAAACTGATGAGTATCTTCATTTAGCCAAGGGCCATGGATTTTGCTCCGTACACTTCTATTCTTGAACTGGAGACAATATGGTTATCTGTGACAGATTAGGTTTCCAAAAATATGGTTATCTGTCACAGATTAGGTTTCCAAATTTTTTTATGGTAATAGAATTCTGAAAGGAAGTTACCTTAGGGTTTTGTTAAGTGAAGGCAAATTTGTTTTTATTGGAGTATCAATGCTCATTTCAGTAAGATCAATCTAAGATGGGGCTGGGTTTCGATTTCAAGTCTTGAACAGATCAGATTTTATTTTATTTTATTTTATTTTTTTGGAGGGAATACCAGCTTGTAGTGCAACAGCAACACATTTATGTGGAGAACTAACCCCTCACCACACTGAATTCTATTCCTCCGAAAAAGAAAATTTGTAATTTCTGGTAATTTATGCAGAGTTAACCAGAGAAAAAGAGGATGGT
>CAIGRK010033438.1:0-11286 GCA_903798315.1 Fraxinus greggii | reverse complement strand
GTTTTGAATTGTTAAACTATCTATTTGACTTTTGAATTGGTGTAAACCATAAACTTGAATTATGAATTTTTCTCGTCGTAAAATCCTGAATTGCAGCCTGGCCCGTGATGCGGGTTGTTCCGAGCTGGACCCATCTTAGCCCACGGCTTACTCAACCTGGCCCCACCAACTAGTTTGGTGCCTTTGCCCTTCGGGCTCATGAGGCATGTTGACCAAGGCTTCTCCAAGGAGAACCCATGCTTTTGATACCTCTAAGACTAGATGATATTTTTTCTTCTTTCTAAACTACAGTAAAATCTAAGGTAAAATTTTATATCTATAATACAAGCTCGACTTAGAACTGGGACCCGTTCGAATCCTTTCAACTTTAAAGGTCCACATCCATATCCAGTAGAGATTGGACTCTGAAAAGAAAGTCTTAAATGGGTTTAGAATGAAAAGTTGCATGTCTCGTATTTTTTAAGAATGAATGCACTAGTTTAAAACATTCATACAATAAATTAAAATGACTTAAGAGTCCAAATTATTATTCCCAAAATAATTATATATCTAACCATTGATATATCTATACCTAATTTGCATTAGATTCAAAACAATTAAAAATTATTTTAATTATGATCCTAAATATTATTGTTCCCCCTCTATTTTTCTTCTTTCGAGTCCATACAACGCCAATTTTATTTTTTAAAATAACTTGAGGAAGACATGATTTATTAATTTAAATTAAATATGATACAAAATTCGGAAGAGACTCAGAATTATTTTCAGCTAAATATGAAAATAAAATAAGCGTTAAAATTACACTTCATGCGACCTATCGATACACCCGTGACCATTAATTATAATCTTAAATAATGGGGCCAAACGGGGGCTAAAACCAATAGCACTAAACATGACTCTCAGTTGAAACTACAAAGAGCAGTGCTACAAGTCAAGTCTCTGAAGTGATAGATTTGTGCTATATGACAAATTACTTTTAGTGCTATTTATGTCAGTTTATTTTTTATTTTTTTCTAATGTATGACTTGAGGTTATGATCTTCATGACCCAAAGGTACGGTCTCGTGGGGCCAGGTACTTGGGCCTTTAAAGGCTTATTTGGATCTTGATGGATTGTTGTCCAAAAAACTAAAAGATATCTCTTTTTTATTTTTATTTTTATTTTTATTTTTTTTGGCAATTTTATGAAAGGAAAAATTCACTAGTCAGGCATTAATTATGGGGTAATTCGATTTTCAGGTTTTAAGTTTTAAAATTCAAAACTCAGGTATTAATTAATTTATTTTATTTTATTAATTAAATATATTAAGGTCACAATTATACAATTAATGATCACGCGTGCGTAGTTATAGGACACGTTACATATTGTTAAATTAATTGGTTATACATTATTTCGACGATCACAAATAAAAAAAATTATAGATCACAATTTATTTTTTGATCATATATTTTCAAATTAATTGGTCACAAATTATTTTTCAGTCACCGGTCATCGAANCCAATTCAAAATTCAGACAATAAGTCTAAATTTCCAAAACTCGGGTGGTAACTAAATAATTAAAAATATTTTATTAATTAAATATATTAAGGTCACAATTATACAATTAATGATCACGCGTGCGTAGTTATAGGACACGTTACATATTGTTAAATTAATTGGTTATACATTATTTCGACGATCACAAATAAAAAAAATTATAGATCACAATTTATTTTTTGATCATATATTTTCAAATTAATTGGTCACAAATTATTTTTCAGTCACCGGTCATCGAATTTTAGGTTACAATTAAATAGTTGATCACATATAACCAAATAGTTGACCACATACACCAAATAGCGGGTCACATACCACCACTAACAACACTATCCCCACAACCACTACCATTACAGCCAGCCACTTATGACCATTCTCACACTGCCATTGTCGCCTTCACCATAATAGCACCACATCGCCACCAAAACCGCCACCACTATATCCTATCAATTGCCAACAAAAACCACCACAACCACCACTATCAGATCTCCACCCACCAACAACCGCCACTATAACACGCCACCACAACCACAATTATTGCATCACCACCACAACCACTAACAACCCAGCAAGTCACCAGCAATTAAAACGACAACAAAAAACCAACCAAAAAAAATATGTGACATGTCACCGTTGCATAGCATCGCTGTGCAAGGCAGAGGGCAACAACGCTCCCATCTCCGATAGTGGGTGGAGTGCCTCTATGAGGCTGTGTTCAACGTAATACTGAGAGAGAGTGAGAAGAAAAATTCAACAATGGGTGCGTCGTCGATGTGAGTGCCGTCATCTCCTACAGTTGGTGGATCATCGCTGTGAGTTGTCGTTCAACATTATGAGAGAGAGAGAGAGAGAGAGAGAGAGAGAGAGTGGGGCGACAATTTTTGATAGTAGGTGTATCCTCGTCGTGTGTGACAGCAGTCTCCGATAGTGGGTGTGTTGTCATCGCCGAATTAAGGGGGTGTGGATATGTAGAGAGAGTGAGAATAGAATGAAATGATTTTTAAGGTTTGAAATTGAATTGGATTGAAATATTTAATATTTAATTATTATATTAATATCTGATATGTTAAATTTATAAATTGTAATCTTTAAATACATGTTGGCATGTAATTTCCACTTTTATGAAAAGCAATTTCATTAAAAATCAAAATTTCTTCATTTTATAATTTTTGAAACACCTACTTTTCATTTAAAATTAATATTTCAATTTTTTCTTTAAAAGACACTTTTGTTTTACTAGTTACATGTAGATAACATATGCATTATTGTGTTAGTTGTAGAGTAAAGTTAGATTTATTTTAAATTTTTTTAATTAAAACGCAACATTTTAGGGTAACATATATGTTACTCTATGTTACTTTTTATGAAAAAAAAAATCAACCTTTTACAGGATAATATGTTTGTATTACTCTGGTGTAACTAATTTTTTAATTTGTATGACAATGTATGTGTTATTGTGTTACTCTCATCCTAAACCCTAACACCACCCTTCCAACATTGTTTTTTTGTCATTGTCGGATCCTTCCACCACCACCACCCTTTCTCACAGCCACCAATTGGGTTGGACTTCTCCAATCTTAACATTTACCACTTCATTTCCCTAACTAACACCATTCCAATCGCCCATATAAAAACCACCACCATTGCCTATTGGTGTTTACCACTATCATTGTCATATCCTTGCACCAGCCATCATCCTCCACAAAATATTTTCCCTCAAAGACTGCCTACGCCACCACAATCAAGCTTGGAATTGTGCTCCTAAACCATAACCGATTAGATCCAAACATCATTGCTTAGATCGTAAACTCTAACTCCAACACTCATCCACCACTCACTGTCATGGTGTTACGAATACATAATGCGAGTAACACATGGTAACATATTATGTTACTAACAAAGAACATGTGTAACACAACATGTTTTGTTATCAATCACTTGACCACTATACCAACCTAAAAAACCGATATTCTCCACCCCAAACAATTCATCATTTACTATCATTATGTTACCAATATGGAATGAGGATAACACGTGATAACATACTATGTTACCAAAAACTGAACATAGACAACACACAGGTACCAATAACTCAACAATACCATTCACAAACATGACCACCCGTTCGTAACCACTATCATCACATATAGCCACTGCACCAACAACTACCACCACACACATAATTATCATTATTCGGACTAACGACCACTTATGCCACCACCCTCAGAAGTTGCAGCCTTGGACTATAGAATTTGGAAGCATTAGGCAAAAAATTTTGAGGGGGCCTTGCAAAAATAATCATAAAAATATTTAGTAAGAAAATGATCTACGACAGAACTAATTATACCTAATGAAATCAATAGTTGTTGGTGATTTGTACAAAACTAGCAACAATAATAAAATCCATGATTATGGACGCACACTTGACAACGATTAGGGACAACAATGTTGTCTGATGATGTCTCGACAATCACCAACGATAATTTGGTCGTTGATTGCCGACAAATAAGCATTCTATTTTTTTTCACTTTATTATTATTTTTAAAATATTTTTTCGGTGATTAATTGTTCAAAAAATAACTAAACTTTGGGTCGTGTCAAGGAGACCTTACCAAATATTAAAAATGTTGTTGGTTATGAGAACTGGACGTAATTTATGTCACGTTTGATTTTTTCTACCTCATAAACTGTATTATCCATGCCAATTAACTAAATCTTAACAAGTAATGAACAGATAGCAATTTGACGAAGTTCAATAATATTTTAGTAACGTTTTAAAGTAAAGTGGTACTATACCAACGCAACCCAAAGTTCAATTATTTTTTAGAACTGAAATATCTTGTATCCGTTGTTGGGATATTTCCAGTCAAATTTTGACTCTAAGAAGTTGATCAACATTACTTAATTTTGAGTATATAAAGTGGAGCCCGCGTTAATAGAGATGACAATTTTCCCCGTCCGGTCCCACCCCATCCCCGCGGGGCCAGCCCCGAATAGGACAAAAAAACCAGCCCCGAATGGGTTGGCGGGGCGGGGTGGGGGTGGCGCGCCCTGTCTCTCTCGCCCCGAACCCGTCCCGTGAAAAATAAAAAATAAAATTTAATTAACTAACTAAAAAAAATAATTAATTAACTGAATTTTTTGGAAAATAAATAAATAAACAGGGCGGGGAAACGAGGCAAGCCCTCACCCCGCACCCGCCCCACCTCAGTCAGGGCGAGGAGCGAGGCGGGGCGGGGGAGTGGCAGGGCGAGGAGAGGGTGCCCCGCCCCGAACCCATTCCATTGCCATCACTACGCGTTAATTATTTAATGAATGTTACTTCATTAAATATGAAGAGAACAAAAATCAAAACTAAACGATTGTCAAACAAATGATGCGTAGATAATGTTCAAAATAATCACCAGAAACAATGACAAGCACGCCTCTGCTTTATATATTATTTCATACCCCGTAATTTAATGCTTAGCAATTAATTATTTTATATGGTAATTCATTAATTTTGAATTATTGCTATAGAATATGACAATTGGCATTTTTATTTATTTGCAATATTTGGTGAGCTTTTGCAATCAGGTTAGTCAATGACGACAAAGACGAGACATCATATGAAAAATATCTGTATTCATAAGGGAGCAAATGGACTTAATTATCAAGATCAACTAGTTGACTAAATATACAATGGTTAATCATATTAAATTGCTTGAATTATTTTATGAATGGATGTAATCATATGATTCTAAACGAGATATTCGAGTCCTTTACGCAAATTCGGTGAATTCCATGAGTTCGATAAATATAGAAAGAATCGTGCACTTGATATCCGTCCGTGTCTGGGTATAAGATAATTCAAAAAATATAAAGACTTCTACTAACATGAACGAAAAGCCAGACTCACAAAAACTAAAAATGTGCGCCTTATCATAAAATAAACTAAAACGGTATATATCAAATATTTAAAAACCTTTTCAACTTTAAGCTTTTAAGATTGTTTCTTTACACTTTGATTAGGCAAAAACTAATTTGTAAAATGATGTATTATTTAATCAGTAAGGTAGGAGCATATTGTACACTATAATCTAAATATTATGGAATTTGCAACGCTGCAGGCACTCACAATAGTAGAGCACTTTTTTAAATTTTTTATTCATATGGATCCCACGCAGTGTGAGAGTATGTCAACCAAGGTGACAAATATTTTCTGGCAAAAGAGTTTAATCCAAATTTTATTTGCAAAAGCAGCCTAATAAAGACAGAATTTACACCTTTTTGCAAAAAAGTTGTTCTTTTACAATACCACCAAAAGCATTGAGTATGAATCATACATATTTTTCAAATTTCTAATCTTGCATGTTAATAAATTGGGTGAGAATTAGAAATTCTCTTTTTATACCACTAAAAATAATAAAATTGCTGAAAGAAAAATAGGCACATAAGAATACACAAAAATTTTAGAGATTCAACTCAATGTGGACTATATCCTCATCCGTCGCTGTAGTAATTTATTATGATTAAAAAAAAAAGTTTCGAGAGAAAAATCGCACACTCTATTTCCTCCAACTTCCCTCTCTTTTGATGATTTTATTTCAAAATTAATCCTAATGATGGCTCATTTTATTTATAAGAAAAATTGGGATAAAATCGAAATTATAAGTGTGAAATTTTGAAATTACAAGGTGAATCCACGTACGGACTCTACAGAACGACAATAATTAGATTTCACAACTTAACAAATTTGTTATCTTGTAAATACACTACAAATCTTAATAGACAACCTCATTTTCTCTGTAATGGATATCATTATGTGAGTAAGAGAAAATGTAATACTTCATTGAAGAAAAAAATGCAGGTGCAATTTTTGTTTCTTGATAAAAATAGTACTCGATTCTATTTTATGTGCCTCGAAAAATTGAATGAGTACTCAAATATAATATTTTCAAAGAATGGGAACCGAAACCACAATTTCCCCTTCAATTAAAGTCAATGCACCTTCACTCTTTGTACTTCAAAAATAGTTTACCTAACCACCACTTCATTCACATTAATGGAGTCCAATAATACAAACACCTACCCCAACCAACCCAAGTCCACACACATATGGCATGCTTTTGCACAATTTTTCTACCCCTTAAATCAAGTGAAAGCTTCCTATGCACATAAAATTGATTTATTTACATTGAAAAGATAACATTGTACCATAATTAAAATATCAAAAGCTGGGGCAAGTCCGGGAGACCCGTCTCCTCTCCTCCAAGTTAACGCCAGATGAAAAGGGTCTCGATTATGGTTTTTTTTTTTTTGCACGAAGACCTACTCATATGTGATTAATTGTATGCTAGTGCATGTGGTCTACCCGTATTGTATGTCCACACTTGTCGTGTGTAGATCCTTTCAATGTCAATAAGAGGTAGTAAAGCAGCCGAAGGACCCCCAATGCTAGAAATATGCTATTGATTCAATCATGTTCAAGTTTTGGAGACACATCAGAAGTTGGAAAAATGGTTTTGAGAAGATTGTTGTACCATTTGCAAATCCATAGTGGTTTGGCAAGAAATATCATCTCCAATAAAGGTCCTGAAACATTTAATTAAGATAATAATTGATAATTAGATACAATAGGACTTTAATTATTTAATTAATAATATGACTTATAACTAGATATAATTAAGAAGTATACTAACATAAAAGGGTATAAGCGAATCTTACTCTCTTGGACGAGATGCCCATAGGGAACTTAGCGCTCGTAATCGACCATAATACTCCCCGATTACCAGGAAACATCGTGCTGCTTGTCGAATTGTCAACACGCGGTGTAGCTGATGAAGTGTTTGTTGTCTCAAATTATCAGCCTAAAATTTAAAAATTTACATATATTAATAACTTGCCATAAGAATGCATATAAAACTCACATACAACTATACAATAATAAACTAGGCTTAAAAACGAAAGTGTCAGCCACGTGAATCATTTCTCCGAACTCCATACGATTCAAGTTTTTGTAGATCCAAAACTATCAATAAAACCTGTGATGGACCCGAAAATACAAGAATGCATAAAACTCAATTGAATCAATACAATAACAAACTAAGCATTATTCCTCTGATAAGTATGTATAGTGTTAGCTACATGAACGATGTTTCTCGAATCCATAAATGTCAAGTTTTTAATCTATCCATAACTATCAAATGATAGAAATTGGGAAATGCCCGAAAGTGTAAATTGCACAAAATTCAAATGAATCAATACAATAACAAACTAAGTCTTGCTTCTGATGGCAATAAATGTAGTGTATGCTACATTAATCATTCATCCTATATCAATCCATAAGCACCACAATGCAGGGAGAAAGCTCCAAACAAATTTTCCAAGGGTTGAAACCCCCATATTTGGACTATTGCAATCATTGACTTGAAAATATATACATTTTTGCCAAGTTTGCAAATATTTTATTAGCATTATTCCCAAATTCGCATTTTAAAAAACTCTGCTGATAGGTCTAGCAAAGGCTTTTATTTGATTATGCTTCGCTTTCAAACAAGCTTGGATGGTAACAGATAATTAAGATGAAAACGCCCCATCAATTCATGGTAAAATAGACATTTCTCATATAAAATGCCTAATAATGACAAACGATGATATAAAATTTCGATCATTTGATAAAGTGATCGTCTTGGTCATGAACTAGTTTGCGTAAAAGTTTTCAACATCTATTGAAGGAGGTATAATTTTGAGATTCAAGTCTTACTATCACCAACTTGTGAAATCTCACATTTCAGGAATCAAGACTATAACTGAGGGGCATGTTGAAGACAGTATAATCAAGTAAATTTTGGTTAAAAATCATGATAGTCTCCAAATTTAACATAAGTTTTCAATTTGATTACCTAAATATTTCTGTCCCAACTTAGTAACCGAAGCATCATTTTGTCTCAGTCATGTCACTCCACACGCCTTCGTCGAATACTCTAATAGAAAATCTTATGTGACAAATGAAAAGTGTAAAGTGGAAGTTCAAGATGTTAAATTTTACCTGACGGACAAAGCCTTCAAGATTAGTAAGCTTGCCAAGTGCAACGACCATGTGATGCATGCTATCGTTAATAGAACCGCCGGCTAAGGTATCGGTTAAAGATTGTTGTAGCTGTTCCAATCCCTGGGAGAGAGCCCCTTCTGCTTGTTCTGTGGACCGTTGGAGGTTGTAAATCCCCATAACTTGCTGCTCTGTTAAGGGGTCTAATTGTGATGTTAACATCTGATCATCAAAATCACAAAGGAAAAACAACTTAATTAGAATAAACTGAATGCAAGAGGGGAAAGGAGACGAAACAATTAGACTATGTGACATGTTTGATAAGGTGGTTAAACGACACTATACAGTATCAGCTAAGAAAAAAGAGTTAAAAAGTTCGTTTTTTATATTAACGAGTATAATTTATCAGATGTCTAATAGAAAGTGAATTCAAACCTTGACAAGTTCAGATGGACGAAAACCGCCCATCCACAGAAAACAACGTTCGGCCGGAGTAGACCACATTCCGGTTATCAGATGAAAGACATCAGATTTAGCAGCCACTCCTTTTAGACGAAAAATTTCATCATAATGTGCTATGTATCCATCTAGTATTACCCTGAGATCGCTATCTGATAAGTGTGCTTGTAACGCTGTTCGAATTTCCGTCAGATGTTTTTGTTCTTCTTCTAACCATCTTGCATATTCCATATCAAATATTGCAGCGCCTATAATAACAATCGTGTTTTGGAAATGTTGAGAGATAAATCTCACATTAAATAAAGATGAAAATATAGATCAACTTATAAAGATTTGGACTATTCTTTTATGATACAATCCCAAGTCTGACATGATATTAGAGCTCATTAAATTTCAATGAGCAATTCGATCTCATTAAGATTTAAAAATGAACACAAAGATTTCAAAATTGATTTGCTCAAACGAGTCACCATCTTACGAGAGTATATAAATTAACTTATAAGGACTTAAACTACTCTTCTTTATAAGTTTGACATTTTAAAATAGAACCCAAAATATTAACAAGAATCACCAAGTCACTTCAAGAAATCAAGATGAAGTTTGCTCGAGTTATCGTTGCCCCCTCTCAAAATTATTTTTTAATCTCCAATTCCCAAAAAGTGGCGTTGAGTCTACGCTTGCTTCTAACACGTACCAAACCATCTCAGATTTTTATTATAGTGAAGGAGAAGAGTAGGAGATATTTCTCACTTCTCGTACCCTATTGTATCCTAGAAATTAGCCCTATATTATAATTAATCTTCACATAGTCTAACGAGATATACTTAGGACATCATTAAACAACACAAAGGGACAAGTTCTACCACCATCTATAATGTCAATTACATTCTTTTTGCCTTCTTAGGCTTCGAATGTCATTCATAATAAAGCTGTGACATGTCCCAAATAAAGAAAATCATATCACATTAAGATGAGTTGTATAGAACTAGCCAGTTGGGTTTCTATCGAGAACTACTTTTCCCGTACAATAGTCAATTCTGCTATCTTAATCTTTTATCGGCTCTGACCAAACAAACCAAACGTTGAAAAAACCTAGGACACCTGTTCTGACTATGTAATAAATTGTACAAACCAAGTCAAATATATTTTCTCTTTTCTTGAACATATAATTGACATTTAATAATAGCTTAAGGAAGTGGAAATATTTTAGTCAAATGCAGAAATGATTTTCTCTTTTCCAACTTAAAAGCAAAGAATAATCTGCTTTGAAATTCATTGTTGCTTAATTTGACCAAATTCCAGAGTATTCAGATAAAAGGATGCTGCTTAAAGTCAAAAATCCAGTTCATAATGTGAAAATTTAATTTTTTTTCTTTTAAAAGACCTTTTCCATAGGTAAAATGTTTTAAATACATATCTTTTGTCGTAAAAGGTATAAGTTAAAATTGATCGTATCTTCTCAAATGTAGCACAAACGATTAGACTTACCAGAACTTATGTTCCCACCAGCACCACCACCTCCTCCCATGAAAAATCCCTGCAGACCATCACATTAATTAAGAAAAAAAATCAGAAAATTCATTTTAGGACGTCGAAATTTAAAAGAATTAATGATTTTTAATAAGAATTTCTTATTTCTAAATTAAATGTTTTCTTTACTTGTGAACGTGCTCTTTGAAGGTCCTGCTCCAGCTGGCTGAGCCTTATCCTACTTGATTCTAGCTGCTGTACATATGCCTGAACCAAAAATTAAATAAGATAAATAAACTTATGTATAAGGTTTAAAAAAGATTTTTCAAAATTTGCATATAAGTCCATTTCTAATTTTTGAATGAGAAATTGGTACCCACCTTTTTTCTAAGCCTGCTCTTCTTTGCTGCTTCCCTATTTTGAGCCAAACGCCTCAATGTCTGTAAAGAGTGAAAGAAAAAGGTTATCAGCTTCAAGATTTAACTTTTTTTTTTTTTTTTGCCCGAATTAATTGCAAGCTGAAAAAGCATTCAATGCAGTAAAAAAATTAAGAAATATAAATAACAATAGTGGTATGGGTTCTTAAAACTTTTCTGCTGGCATTTAACTTTAGGTGAGTTCTTGTCTTTTCACTTTTTAGATTTAGATTGCAAAGGAAAAAAAAAGATTGAGGACCTTATTTTGAACGGTCTCAAATGATGAGGACCGATAGTACAATTGACCTTTATATAAAGTTTTTTCTTTCCACAATCACGTTAGTGGTGGCTTATCACTGAATTTCTAGCTTATGT
>CAIGRK010033398.1:0-10914 GCA_903798315.1 Fraxinus greggii | reverse complement strand
CTACACTGCTTTGTACTTACTCCTCAGTTGGAAATTCGATCACAAAGGAAGAAATTTGATGGCCACAATCCATGAACCAATTTAGAGATGATATACTTAAAAAATCAAGCCACCACCCACATGTATTTTTCTCTCTCTTGATTTTTGTATGCATTTTGTGTATCAATTATTTTTCTTTGTGGTGGAAGCTGTGGGTTGTGCGGAGTTGACCAATTACACTCTCATATAATTCTGATCGGGTCAGCCCACATGGGCGACCCATTTTCTTCCAACAGTTCCCTATATATATTTGCTATTCTCTACAAGTTAGATATGTTGTTTAACCTCATTAGAAGTTAGATAAATTATAATCACAAAGTCAATATATTATTTCTCCATATTTTTAAGTGAAGTCTCATTTCCTCTACAAATTATCGTGTTATTGAGTTCGTGATCAATTACATCATATTGTACGATATTTTCTTTTCTCGCCTATTATTATAACAAATTGGTATCAGTTTCGTTGTTTTTAACAGTTGGTATCATAGATAAGTTTTTATTTATAGGAAAATTTAATTTTTAGGATGACAACCATAAAGTTTGATATTTTGCTATTAGATCGAAGTACAAGATTTTCATTGTGACAGAATAGAATGCGAGCAATGCTTGCTTATATGGGATTGATTTTGTGTTTTTTTGCCTGCTTCATATTTGTTGTTTAGAAACACAATGTTATATAGTCGTGATACTCTCACCATTGAAGAATCCTATGATGCTTTATTTTCAAATGAGAAGATGAAGAATATTGTTGAGGTTCATAAAGATGGCCTTCTTCTTGATGGTAGTTGTGCAAGGGGCAAATTATATTACAACTTCAAAATTTATTGCAAGAAATCAGGGCACTTAATTAAGGATTGCTATAAGTTAAAAAATAGAGATAATTTGGCTGCAACCTTTCAAAAGGGAGAGCAATTAGATACTTTAGGTGAACTATTGTTGTAGAAACTTCACAGTGATGGAAAACTTTTACTTATTTCCGACTTCGAATCCAAACTTGACGAGGATTTAATTCTTGATACAACTTACAATTTTCATATGTGTCCTAATCGAGATTCGTTTTCTACATATGAAACAATTTCGAAAGGTATTGTAGTAATGAAAAATAATATACATTATAGGATAGCTGGTTTGGTTGGGTCAGAATAAATATCTTTGATGGGGTAGTTAGAACACTTGATGTAGTGAGACACATTTCAGATTTGAAGAGAAATCTTATTTTCTTGGGTACTTTTGATTCAAAATGATATGAGTACACTAATGAAGGTGAAGTCCTGAATGTTTGTAAAGGAACCCATGTTTTGTTATATTTCTTGGAGTGTTGTATAGAATCTTTGATCAATCAGCATATTTTAAGGACTCAAGTGGATTTGGAGTTGGATTATGTACTGTTGGAGTCAAATTCGGGTCTTCTTTGAATAATACATCTTAGGTGAGTTCGAAAATTATGGGTAATTTCACTTTGCCACCATTATCGGCGGTGCCATTGTATTCAGTTACTAGTAATAATTCGGGTCTTCTTTGAATAATACATCGTAGGTGAGTTCGGAAATTATGGGTAATTTCACTTTGCCACCATTATCGGCAGTGCCATTGTATTTAGTTGCTAGTAATAGAGCTATTTTTTATTGTAATTTTCCACATTGTAACAATGTTGCTGATTTAGTTAATATGGTTTGAATGTGGTTAATGGTGTTGATTCTAGCCAAGATCCTTCTTTTGATGCATTCGTTGTGATGATTTTGTTACAGAGCTTGTTTCAGTCTTATTTGATAATTATTAATCACGTTTCATGATGTTCGTGATTCAAGCAACTTTGGTGTCCAAGGTTTTTCTTGGAATTTTGTTAGTACTCAGTTATTGAGTTTTGCCATAATTGGGTAACAGAGTTTTGGAGAATATTTCTAGTTTAAAATTTTGATGGAGAATTTTGTTTGTGTTTTTTATTCAAGAGTTGTAGTTTATTCCTTGCAATGGAATTTATCCCTAGGTGGAAAATCTTGAAGTTTTATTTATTGCGGTGGAATTCGTGTCAAAATAGAGTTTGTTAGAATTTGGATGTGACCCGAATTCTATTTAGAATATTATTGGGAATTCTAATTAAAGATGATTTAAGAAGAATTCTATTTGGAATCCTATTTGAAGTCTATTTGGCAAAATTTAGTTAAATTTTTATGTGGAAATCCAATTGGGAGTTGAAATTTGTGTTGGACTTGACCAGGGAAGATTTTTCAACTCAATTATGCTTGTCGGAGTCCGACTAGAGCTCGAACGCCCAAAGTAGTAAAGCTAGCGCTTGCCGGCACTCGAGCACCATGTTCATCCAATCCAAGCCCATTTTCGCGTTTTACACACGTTTTCAACCTTCTATTCCTTCTATAATATCAAGACTAGGGTTATGGGCATCCCCTATTTGTTCCCTATATATATATTCGGCTATTCTATACAATTTAGATGGATTGATTAACCTGATTACAAGCTAGATAAATTATAAACACTAAATCATTATATTTGTTCTCCATATTTTACTGAAATCTCCTTTCTTAGTATTGGGTTTTGATTCCCAATAAATTCTAGCAATAATTTAAAACAGTTGTCGGATAGTTTATCAACACCATAAACTTGGCTCGATCCGAAAATAACTAGCCCTTTTGGAGGGCCCAAGTTTTGGTTAGTGTTTGTCTTGGGTTATTAGTTAGATGGTAATATGTCTGATAACCCATTTATTGGTAAGTTGGGTTCTTTTGGTTGTTGGGCCACTTGCTACTTGATTTTAGCTCATTTGGAGAAGAATGTTTTGGCCCAAATAGGTGACCTAATATTCAATCTATATATCCATCCCTGTAAGACGTTTTCTCGTGTGTATGTGAGCAATAGAGGAGAGAAAAACAGAAAGAGGCAACCGAGAGTTTGAAGGTACTTGTGTGAGATTCAAACTTTAATTCCTTCCATTTTCTTCCTCCCTTTGTGGGGTAAAAAGAAAAGACTTGTGCAAACAAAGTGTTTGAGAGTTTTGCATCGAGTTTGAGATTGGTGGTGTTCGTTTGGTTGGTTTTTTTAGCCTGATCAAGATTTCTCGAAACTTCTGCACAATAGTTAGATAAGATGTTTAATCTTATTACAAGTTAGACAAATTATAAATACAAAATTATTGTATTCTTTATCCATGGTTTAGTGAAATCTTGTTTTTCTCTGCAAGTTACCTTGTTCTTGATTTTATGATTAATTATTTCATATTGTGCCATATTTTATTTTCTAGCTTATTATTTCAAAAAATTGGTATCATAGCAATCCGATATCTTCTTCATTATTTATAACACTTACTAATTGTGGCATTACCTAAGCATGAAAGTAAGCCCCTCTTTGATTTAGAGAAAAAATAGATTTTTGGTAGATTTTGATAAAAGTTTGCATAGTGCGGTTGAAAAGTTGATAAAATTTTAAGTCCCATAAAATGAATAATTAAAAATGAATTCGGGGGGAAATGAATTTTAAGAAATGAGAGCTAAATAGGGGCTAAATAAGGTATGAGAAATAGCAAATTGAAGAAAAATAGGATGGATGTATAACAAAAGACAAGTTAATCTTTACAAAAAATTCGTGAATACCACGTAGCGTTTTTTTTGGAATTTCATCATATAAGATAAAATTCAAGCATTTATACAATGATTATTACTTTATTCCCTCCGTCCCATTTATATAGGCTAGTTTTATTTTTCACACAAATTAAAGTATCTTATTTAATGTTATTGAAAAAGTAATTTTTATCAAAAACTTTCCTAGTTTATCCTTAATTAATTATCAACAAATATTAGTAAATTAAATAAAATTGGTTATAACTAGATAAATTAAATAAGTGTATTAATAAACGAACAAAATAAAATATTTTCAATAAAAAATAAGACTATATAATTGGAATAAAAAATTAAAGAAAGTCGATATATGTAAATGAGATGGAGGAAATTATATTTATGCCATTGTCACCTGTAATACTCTTATTTGTCGTTATCTCTTCTAGAAGTCTTTGTTGGTTCTAACTTTTCAAGTTCTAAAATCTACATAAAAAAAAAAAAAGAAAAAATCATCAAGAAAGTTGACTAATTGCATTCTTGTGTGATGGGGTGGCTGAGATATTTATTGCTAAGCTATAAATGCTTTAATAAATAAGTTGACTAATTACCTTTATAAACTACAGTACTAGGATTATATACAACTATCTGACTGTAAATTAAGATTCCAAGTGTTCGAATATTTTCTGTAAACTAGTATAATCATTATTGATTTACTCATAAATTCGTTATAATATTATGATGTATGTGCACAATACTAAACTTCGGACTAGGGTCATATGATGTTAATAGGAATTGGAAAAAAGTCATTTGCATCTTTTCCCATTCAATACTCCACCCTTATCGTCGGGGGCGGACCTATAAAGGGACGAGTGGGTGCCATTGCTATCACTGGATTTTCAAGTGTGAGTTTTTTAAATTCAAATTTTCAGATTTTATGTTTTTTTTTTTACTTTTTTTGGTTTCTTTCCCAATATATTTGAAATAATTTTTTACGTAATTATGTCTCGTCCCAACTGAACCATGATCCTGAACCCGCCCCTACCTATCGTTGAGCATAAGCCTCAATTCCTCCATAGGGGGCCAACTAAAAAAGAAGTGAAGACCTTGCTACGCCATGTCAAATTGCATTCGTGTGCAAATTCTCACATGGCAGACCCCCTTTCTAAAGATTTAAAAAGCTCTCGACTCATTCGGTTTTTATTATGAGGGTTCTCTTTGACACCTTGAGGTAAAGCAAATTATTATCATTTTTATGAATGAAGAAGATTATGGTCATTTTTCGTTCAAAACTTCATCTTTTATTAAGAATTCTTCTTTGAGGAGTTTTGAATGGAGCACCAAGTATCGATCCAACGAGGAATCATCCATTGGTCCAATTTTGGTCACCTTACCATACTCGACCATCTTATAGAAAAATTTGCCTTGTGTATTGTTGGAAATGAAAATGATATCAGATTGCTCTGACACCAATTTGTTGAAAAAAATATGAGATTATAGGCACAAAATGAAGTTATTGATTACAAACACTCAATAACAATATAATTTGTATAGTAAAGGAGATTTCACTAAAGTATGGAGAAATAATATAAAGATTTATGTTTACAAATAATGTCTAACTTGTAATGAGGTTAAACAACATATCTAACTTCTAGAGAAGATCCAAATATATATAGGAAACGTTCATAACCTTAGTCTTAGTGTTGTGGAAGGAAAAAAGATGCTAAAAATACTTGTAAAACCTGGACCTAGGTCTCAATAATAGCGACACTTGAGTGCCGGGCCAGCTCGCACCGCACATCTCGAGCTGCAAGCAAGTGCTTAGCTCATGGCAACTGTCATGCTAGGCCGTTGCAAGTATGGTGCCAGGGCACCCAGCGTTGGGAAAACTTGTTCATTTGCCTTAATTGCTGCTAAAATTTTTTTTTTGTCCATATCTTTATTTCAAGTCCAACATAGATTTTAAAATCCCAATTGGACTTCCAAAAAAAATAGAATTAGTCAAAATAGACTTCGAATAGGATTTCAAAATAGCATTCCAAATAGAATTCTTTTTAAGTCAACTTTAATTAGAATTTTCAATTATCTTTTAGATAGAATTTGGGTCACAGTCTAATTAAAAAACTCCACATTGACAGGAATTCGACTAGAACGAGTAAATTTCAAATATTTTTCACCTTGAGACAAATTCCACTTCAAAGAATTAACTTTTAACTCTTCATAAAAAACACAACAAAATTCTTCATTGAAATTTCTAACTGAAAATACTCATCAAAACTCTGCTACCCAATTAGAGCAAAACTCAATAACTGAGTATTAACAATATTCTAAGCATTGGGCTTAGAATCACCAAACAGGGCGGAAACAAGCCCTAAAACAGAATTACCATAATTGAGCGCATCAAAAGAATGATTTGAGTTAGAATCAACATCTTTAACCATATTCAAACCATAATCAACTAAATCAACAGCATTTTACCTATGTGAAGGCTTAAAATAAAAAAAAAAAGGGTATATTATTAGCATCTAAATACAATAACACCGCTGATAATGGTGGTCAAGCAGAATTATGGATAACTTCTAAACTCAATTGAAATGTATTCTTTAAAGAAGACCACAAGCTAGACTCCAAGGTGAACAATTCAAATCCAAACCGACCCCAGTTCTTAAAATATGCTGATTGATCAAAGATTCTGCATAACACTGCAAGATATATAACTGAGATTTTTTATGTCCCTTCAACAAAAAATGGGTCATTTACTAACCTTCAAGACTTCACTTTTGACAATGTACTTTTACCTTTTTGAATCAAGAGTACTGAAAAAGATAATACTTTTTCTTCAAATCTAGTATGTATCTCTCACTTCATCAAGTGTTCTAATCGTCCCATCAAATATTTTCATTCTAACCCGGCCAATACCAATTATCTTATAAGGTGTATAATTTCCAATTACCACAACATCTTTCGAAACTATTTCATATGTTGAATATAAATTTCGATTGGGACACATATAAAAAGTGCAATCTGTATTACGAACCCAATTCTCATCAGGTTTAAGAGTCGTAGTCAGAAATAAGTAAAAGTTCTCCATCGCTGTGACAAATTTATGCAATTCTGGCTTCTCCTGAAGTTTTTGATTGCTGATTTACAGCCATTTTTCTTTATTTTGCAACTTATAACAATCTTTTATCAAGTGCCCATTTTTCTTGTAATAATTACAAAATTTGAAGTTAGACTTTAATTTACCCCTTGCACAATCACTAAATGAGGTCATCTCCATGAACCTCAAATCTAACAAGATGCTTCATTTTCTCCTTTGAATATAGAGCATTGTAGACATCTTCAGTGGTGAGAATATCACGACTATATAAGATCGTGTCTCTAAAAGATATAAAAGAAGCGAGCAACGAACCCAACAAAATCAAACCCAAATCATCTTCATCATATTTAACCTTCAAGGTTAAATCATCGGCTATTTCCTTAAAAACAACTAGGTGAACTTCAAGGGATGTACCTTCTGTCATACGATGAGAATATAGACCCTACTTCATATGCAATTTGCTAGTTAAACTCTTCATCATCGATAATTGCTCAAATTTCAGCCATAATGCAGTGGCAAACTTTTGCTTCAATATGTCTTGAACAATATTATTTGAAAGTTGAAGATAAATATGAGATAGGGCCATTCGACCTCTTCGTTGTTTCTCCTCCGGAATCCAAGTTGTGGACATCTTATCAAAACTATGTGTCATTCAAATCCATTGAACAAGTACTGCTCGCATCTTTACCTGCCACAACGAAAATCTCATGCTGCGATCCAAAAGTGAAATATCGTACTTCATGATTGCCATCACAAAAGATCAAATTGAGCTCTTAACTTGATCAAAAGCTTGATCTCCCAAGAATTTCCAAGCATTTGGCTCTAATACCAGTTTGTTGAAAACGAAGATGATATCAGATTATTTTGATACCAATTTGTTGAAAGAAAATACGAGATTATATGCACAATATAAAGTAATTAATAACAAATGCTCAAGAACAATATAATTTGCAGAGTAAAGGAGATTTTATTAAAATATGGAAAAAGAATACTAAGATTTGTGTTTACAAATAATGTGTAACTTGTAATGAGGTTAAACCACATATCTAACTTGTAGAGAAGAGCCAAATATGTACAAGGAAAAAACAAAGGACATCCATAACCCTAGTCTTGGTGTTGTAGAAGGAAAAGGATGCTAAAAACACTTGTAAATGGGAAACGAAGTTGGTCCTCGATAACAGCGACACTCTTGTGTCGCATCGCTAGAGCGGCAAGAGAACGATTTGGTCACGGGAAGTATGGTGCTGTGGTGCCCAGTTTCGGGAAAAACTTGTTCTTTTGCCTTAATTGTTGTCCAAAAATTCTTTTGTTCATATTTTGATCTCTTCAAGTCCAACACAAATTTCAAACTCTCAATTAGTCTCCAAATTGAATTTCAACTATAATTTGCCAAATAAACTTTGAATATGATTCTAAAATAGCATCCCAAATAAAATTCTTCTTAATTCAACTTTAATTATAATTCTCAATTATTTTTTAAATAGAATTCTGGTCACACCCTAATTCTAACATATATATTACAAGATTGGTTGGGAAACCTTCCATATGGACAATGCTAAGGTGGAAAATGGTACATCTAGCAAACTGACAAATCTTTTCATTGTATGAAAATTATACAACCTTATAGAATCTTCTATCCCAAGTCCCCAAGTATCGTAGTAAAAATGATAATAAGTTTTGTCATACCTGCAATACTTTGCAACAATTCTTGTGTAGAAGAGTCCACTTTTTACTCAACCAAGGCAGAGAAAGAAATATATTAGAATTCACCATCGTACCCATCTTTTACAATTAGAAGGATTGCCTACGATATCAACATAAGAAGTCTTCAATAATCACAAATTGAACTCCTATTTGCAATGAAAGACACCCATAGTTCTTGCTCATTTCAAGCTCGTAAGTTCTCCTTCATCTGTGTGTATTTTTTGAAATTAAAGGTTTTGATTCTTTTCTCTTCCATACATTTTAGGCCCTTTTTTGTTTGTTTGTGTTGAATAGATCCTCTCCCTAAACATATTTTATAGTGCTTTTCTTTTTCTTATTATTATTTTTTCTGATTTATGACCCATATTACTGCATTTCGAAGGTTGATCTGTATCAGAAGGTTAGTGTAAATGCATTTCATTTTCATTAAATTAGTTGTTTCATGGGTTTTCGAGATGCCAATTTTTTATTCCCCAATTAGTTGTTAAGTGAGTCGTTAGTTTGTGAAGCGAACTAATTTAATATAATCTGACTAATTTGTGATTATGATTTCGTGTGGAGATATGGACGGACCTACATGGGGTCATGTCGGATCAAGTAACCACTTCAAATTTATTTTTTCTTTTTCAAATCTGTAAATTATCCAAACCTAGTCCATTGCCAAGCCTTCCCCCCTTTTTTTTTGAATCTGTAAATTATCCAAAGTGGAAATTACATAGAACCAGATTTTTTAAGTTACCATTTCAAAAATCAGATTTAAAGTTTATTTATACAAAAATTAGATGATTAAATATTAATAATATTATAAAATTAAATTTCAAACCCATTTCATTTTTTCTTTCTTCTTTCTTTCTCTCTCTACTATTTCTTATTTCATTTTTTCTTCTTCCTCTTTCTTTCCATTGTCTCTCTACTATTTCTTACACGCAATTTTTCTCCTTCACTGCCGTTATCTTTCCTTTCACTCTCTTCTACCCATATTTTCTTCCTCACTTGAATAACCGCTGAGCGGCGAACCCGTAGCCATTAGTCGCTGAACGACGCTTTAGTTCGTCAAGTACAGCGACGATCCCTGGTCGCTGCTTCGCCGCTGTAAACTGGCACCGTACAGCTGCGAGCTCAGAGCGTGGCGACAAGATGAAAGAGCCGCCTACAACGGCGTACGATATGGTCACCGGTGCGCAACGTTCTAAGAGACGCTGTGCGCGATGTGCTCTGCGCTACAATGGGTTTGTGATTGTTGCTTTTATGATGGATTTGTGGTTGTTTTTATGGTGGTTTTGTGGTTGTGGTGGTGGTGATGGTAGTGGTAGTGGTCACATGTGGTGCGCAAGGTACTTGCGTTCTGGTGCTGGGGTGTTTGATGATGCTGCAACCTGACAACGATGATGGTGCCGAAGTTTGGTGTGGGGGTGGTGGTGTGGTTGTTGTAGTAGTGGTTTTACGTTGATATGGTGGTGGGTTTGCATTTTTTGTGGTATGTGGTGGTGGTTTTGCATGGTCTGGTGAGGCATTGGTGGTCGTCGTGGCATGAGCCATGGGTAGATGGGAAGGGACGCGGGCGTTTGTGAATAATTATTTGGTTGATTGTGACCAATAATTGATTAATTTGTAACATATAAATAACATGTGACCTAAAAATGTGATTTTGACTCATAATTTATTAAGTTGTGATCGAGAAATTAATTGTGACCAATTATTTGATAATTTGTGATTAATAAATCAGTGACCAATAAAATTTTTGATTTTGTGATTGATAAATAATCTGTAACCTATAAAAGTTTTGATGTGATTGAGAAATAATCTGTGACTTATATAATTTTTTATTTGTGATTGAAAAATAATTTGCAATCAATTAATTATATAAGTTGTGTCCAATAGTATAGAATTGTGATCTTAATATATTTAATACTTATAATTTTTTTGATATGTAACTGATGAATAAATTGTGATTTATAAAAAATTTTATTTGTGACCGTAAAATAATTTGTGACTTATAAAATTTTTAATTTATAATCGAAAAATACTTTGAGACCAACAATATAGAATTGTGAACTTAATATAATTAATTAATTCATAAATAAAATTTAATTAATATTTAATTTTTGAAATAATAAACTTTGTTTCTTAATTTTGAATTGGGTGAAATTTAATCTCTTATAATGAAAGTTTCCCTTATTCAAACCTTGTCCATTGCCATGTCCAATTGCACAAGCCCGTTTAATACTCTTTCACTTGTCCAAGTGACCAACTCCATTTTCTCTCCACTCTGTTACAGTAAAAGGACTTACTTTTTATTTGCATTTGGATTTTGCCCTCCGACAGAGAGTCAAGAATCCACACTGTGGTCTATGGAGAGTTCGAGACCGCCATTCATATTTTCGGATTTTCTCTGCGTGTGCTAATTTTTTTTATTTTTCTTCCATCTAGGTAACAAACCGACATTCTGCTTGTTTGATTTTACATGTTTTTATTCTAAAATTAGCCCCTGTTTGATTCATATTA
>CAIGRK010033201.1:0-11589 GCA_903798315.1 Fraxinus greggii | reverse complement strand
CATAAATCCGCCGTGCACCTTTCCGAGGCCTGTAATATCGTACCTGTTGAAGACGTAGTTTAAATAAATAAATAAATGTGCATCATCTCTAACTGCTTTAGATTTTAGATGAAATGGTTAAACATAATATTAAAACAGCCAAATATGTTGATAATAAATTTCATTATTCACCCATTTATGCAAATTATGCACAAGCCACTACGATTTTATCATTCTAATAGATTAAACTTTTAGATAAGTTAGTTGAATTTGCTATTATAGATGACAAATGCTTAGATTGACTTCTCGTCGCTTCATTATTTGTAAATTCTACGAGTGTCAAACCTTTAATAAAATTGAATTTAGCTTACATGAGGAGTTGTAAATTAATTAATACGTTGCCTCGTTATAATAGTTAAAAGTTTTAGATGATGTTGTCAAACAATACCAAGAGAAATCGAAGTCGGTAGACCAAGCATTTGCATCGAAGGCTTCGGTGCCTCTGAAAGCCACTACGATTTTATCATTTTGGTCATTGAAGATGAACGCTTGTGTTGTAGCTTTATCTTGATAATCTGCCAAAATTCAAAAAAATTAATTTTTAATATAATTGCAAAAATTAATTTCATGAAATGCAAAAATGATTTAAGATCATGAGTAATAGGTCAGATGATCACCGTTCCAAAAATTGTAGGACCCCAAAAAATCCATCTGTGGAGAGGAAAAGAGAAAGGAAAGAATTAGATGTACTATAATCTTAATATTTCTATTCTTCTCTATTATTATTTTTTCTCTTTTTGGATTTCTTTCCGTAGCCAAACCATGGAAGGCAGGGTTTTTATTTTGGAGAAGCAATAGTTTTTGCCCACAAAACTCGAAATAATCTTAGCCCCATTAAAAGGAAAACAATACTATTAACTAAGGGCCACCATGGCTAAATGACGAAGTGAGATTATTACGAACAATTTTATATTTAGTCTTGTTAGGGTAAATACAAAAGAAAATTAGAAATACTGTTCGAGTTATATAAATAAAATAATAAAAAGAAATATTATGACAAACAGAGAAATAATAAAATATGATGGTTGATTTACTGATGATATTGAAAGGAACCGAGACTCTTGTTGCACATAATTTCCTTAAAACAGATTAACTAAAAATCAAATTTTTAATAAAATTTGATAAAAGTTGATTAAATGAACGGTTGGAAAGTTAATAAAAGTTCTGGATCCTATGAAATGTGTGGTTAAAATTAATTGTTGATTTTAAACTTAAATTTTTATCAATTTTTTTAAATAAGCAAAACAGGAAATTATATCTTGTAGCTACCGTGGCTCGAGAATTAGGATTTAAAATTAACACGGTTATCTTGGGATAGTTTTTAAAATCTTATATTTTAATGGTCAAAGAACCTAATTTTTGTCATATTCTTCATTAAATGTGCAGGTACGTGAAACTCGTGTAAAATGTTAGAAACAATGAAGAATTTTTAATGTACCTTCCAGTAGTCCATGACTGTAGATTCAACGTAAGCCTTGTTCTCGTAAGATACTTTAGCAGCCATCATAGAAAGTGAAGCATAGTATCTTTTATCTCCTTGTTTTATCTTGTCGTCTAACTCTCGACGATTATCGACATGTCCGACAATTGACATGAAACTCGCTGCGGTTTTGTCCGGATATATTACTTTTCCTGAAAATCAAAATAATTGGTACTTCTAATTTGAAACGTCATTACATAAAATATTATGACTTCGATTTAAACTATTTCATTGATAGACAATATTCATTTTGGTTTTCCACGTAAACAATTTTTAATTAGGTAAAGACGAAATTTGATACCAAATTTGTCCATAAACCATCGAACGTCCTCATCCAAAAACATAAATTGATAGTTGTAGATCTATTTGTTAATTTAATTTTTTCTACTACTGTTCATAAATTTAGTTAAGTTATAATTAATTAGGATTTTTCTTAGAAAAAGAAGCACAATAAAATTGGTAACTATAATTAATTTTTTCTACTACTGTTCATAAATTTAGTTAACTTAACACTTTTGCCCAAATCTTGAAAATTCAATTCTCCTTTGGATTATAAGTCAATTTTGGCTCTAGTACGAGGCAATAATTGCTCTCCGTCCTGTATTAAAAATCTTATATGCTTGTTTTTGGAATTCTTACCACTTGATGTCAATTTTGGAATTCTAGTACCAAAACGCAATTGAAAAATATCTTCTCCCTCTACTTGATGTCTCCTTGAAAACAAAGTAAATGCCAAAAAATATCCTTGTACGACTAATGTTTGAGTACTGTATCTATAATTGCATATCATATTTTCTTTCAAACTAATAATTGTCTAGCCTAAGTTTGGTCCACTACCCACCTAACAAATTGTTTGCCTATTGATTCACCACAAGTGTTCATGTCTACATATCCATTTTATTTATCTCCGCCGACGCACCAAAAAATAAAGAATGAAAAGTAAAACCCCATGTGCCCCTCAATCCCACACAGACACACACCATCCAGATCATTATACACGACTTATCATGTATGCAGTGGCACCGGACCTTCTTATTCTCTGTAATAAGGAAATGCTGAGTTCGAAAATAAGCAGCATCAGGGCAGGTGGGGGTGCAGCACAAAATAGTGTTGCATAAGATAAAACATACAGATACACACATGTTCATATAGAGTAATACACAGTATTGACCACAATCAAGAAAGAAAGTATATTAGAATTGATCTCCTGGGTATGATAAAATCTTCCCACTATTGACGTGACAGAGAGAACTGTGAGTATGGTTCTTTGGCAGGTTATAGAGAACCATAAGTCCATAAATAAGGTTGCAAGGTTCTCTTGCTACGTTATAGTGAGAAATTTTTATCCTGCCTCATATGTTCAGTATATTGTTTAGTATACTAAACCAAACATGCTCGAAAGAAAATATAATTACCACGTAAGAAGTTGAGCACGAGACTCGATAAACTGCCATTACTCGACAGAAGATTTAACCATTGCTCAACCAAAGAACCAAACCATGCCATGGGTTTCTCTACTGCTAGCAAAAGTTTCTGCACCAAGATAGAAACAAAGATCAGCCATCTACGCTTGAATGGCGCCAGCCGTTTCCCTTCTGGGCAGTCGATAAATTTTCTCTTCCCGATGTCATCAGAAAATAAGATGCGAAAGACATCAACCAAGCCAGCTTCCTCTGGCTTTAGCAGCATAAAATCACTACAGAAAGACTTGTTGCATTCGGAAGCCATAGCTTTATAATGCTGAAAAAAGGCAGATGAGATAGTTTGAAGAAATAAGATAAGTTGTCCTGGGATATATATAGAGTATATAATTCTTTGAAGTCGGGAGTAAAATTCCACTGTGTGACTTGGTCTTGTCTAAAACGTTTTAAGTAATTCATAATAAGTGTCCCGAGATTAGAAAAGTATTACACTTACTATATTGAAAATATTAATAGGTCAAACCGAGTAGTGGAACTTTTCGTGAGACCACTTCACATTTCTTGTCAAACCGAGCAGTGGAACTTTTCGTAAGAACACTTCACATTTTCTTTCTTTACTTGTTTTGATTTTTCTGTATTTTTGTTTCTTTGATTGTTGCTTTATTTGTTTAGGACAAGTTCTACAATTTGTTCTAGTTAATAAGATAAAATTTGCTGCAAATAAATCCCCAAGATTTGAATTAGATGCAAAATATACAACAGTGAATAAACTCAAAGAATTTACTAAGTGCGGCATTTGATATTGTTAAGTCCAAATTATATAATTGGCAATTTTTAAATTGTAATTGACGATTTCCTAAGTCAAAATCAAGTTTGGTTGAATTATATTAAGATTTAATTACTTTGTAATCAAAGTCAAATTAAGATTAGAAAAGTCCAAGTTATGGTAAAATTAGTATATGGTTGATAAAGTCCCAACAGAAGTCAAAGAAATCCAAGAAGAAAATCAAGATTCGGACTTGAAAATGTTGAAATCAGTAGGACGCTATTTCGTTAGCCTGTCGCCCAGCCGACTCTCGAGTGGTTGAAGCAGAATCCTTATCACCCACCTGGAGCTAGACTAGCACTAGAGCGATATGTGTTTCGCTCGCCATCTCTAGCCTAGCGATCAAGCGACGAGTCGACGTCTTGAATCTTGTTTGTTTTGTAACACGTTATTTTCATCCCTATTTCAACTCAAACACACGTTCAAAAGTGTGTTAAATCATATTTTCCATCAAGATCATTCCTTTGAAAATCCAAAACACGTTCATTGATTCAAAGATTCAACCACCACATTATTTGAAAAATAAATTCATCTAAAATTTGATTTGTTGATCCAACTACATTGTTTCATATTTAAGTAAAGATCAAAACATACAATTTCTATTGATCAAACACCAAATCACATAATCCACCGGAGATAAATTGATACCAGGGATCCAGAACTGTTTCAGAAGCACAAATTTAGGAGGGCTAAGGTGAGATTCCGAAGTTAGGATCTGGCTTCAGGAGCACGAAGTCCATAGGGCTAAGGTATAAACAAGGAGTCGGGATTTGTTTTGAAGGAGCATACCTCCATAAGGATCAAGGGAGACTACAAGAATTGATGTCAGAAGTTCTACGGGGTAGATGGATCTAGATCATACTATAAGTTTGTTTCGATTATTAGTGGATTATTGACGGGCATAGTGTCCGAAATTTTTACCCAGTCGAGGTTTTTTCGTGATCGTCTAAGGTGTTCTTTAGTTTTTTTTTTTTAATTATTGATTGTGGTATTCAAATTTAGAACAAATCGACTTGTTTAACTAACCAGTTAGAAATAATTAAAAAGTGACCTATTATTTTTAATTGTGTAATTCCGCACGTTGAAATAAATTGAAATAACGAGTTTCGACCCGGATACCATTTAACAGTTCACAGAATACCAATTTAACGATTTTTAAGATACTAAATGGTTGTTACCAGCGATGTTAAAAAAGCTCGGCGGCCCCATTTTGGGGCGTCGGCTGGAGTCTGAGCTAGCCCGGGCTCTCCACAAGCAGAGGTTTTTTTTTTTTATAAGTTTAGATGTATTTTTATAAATATTAATAGTTAGTTATTATTTATAATACATATAAATTGCACAAATTTTAAATACATTATAAAAACTTATAAATTTATAACGAATTAAAAAAAAAAAACACGAGCCTGCTCGGCCGACTAAGGCTCGAGCCGAAAGCTCGGGCCGAGCCTAATTTTTTGGTCGAGCTTTTGCTAGGCTCGGCTAGGCCGCAAAAACTCGATCCTGTTTTGCTCGAGCCAAGCCCGTGCTTTGAATTTCGGCGGCTCGGCTCGTTTACATAGCTAGTTATTACTTATTCGTTTTTAGTTTTGATCCTATGTGCGTAATTAATCAATCAAAAGCAACAAATTACTTTTAATTGTTTCTAGATGATTAAGCATTCAAGTCCAATTATCCTATGTTGAATTGCCGCAGTAATAAGGAAAGCAATAATAAACACCGATATGATGACGGAGAAACCCCAACTGGTATAAACTCAGGGACCAAACCAGTTACTTCCACTATAAACAATATGGAGTGAGTTACAGTTAGATTACTCTCTATCCAACTCCACTAAACTTTCCAATCGATTTCCTGCTAACTCCAAGGTTTGCTCCAAAATCTTCTACAATTGTCTCTTCAAGTAGAATTCCAAGAACCTGCTCTAAAGCCTTGTGCTCTTCCCGCGCTTGTAGTCCAACCTCTCTCAACCTCTAGTAGTCTCTAAAATTCAATTGAGAAAGTACATTCCTATGACCAATAGGAAGTAGATGGTGTTTCGGAATCAATGTGCATTTTTCCCAAATATGTGGTTGTATAAACTCAAGAGTGAAAGGATGAATTCAAAGTATGAATACGCTCTTGAATATATTATAGAGAAGAGGCACAATGAACAACCACATTAAATTTCATGCATGGGCTTGAGTATTTATAGGAGAGGGTACTTAGGTTGAATGGGTAGGAAAAATACTTCAAAACAACAAATTAAGATTTTTCGG
Source organism: Fraxinus greggii (assembly GCA_903798315.1). Lineage (NCBI taxonomy): Eukaryota > Viridiplantae > Streptophyta > Magnoliopsida > Lamiales > Oleaceae > Fraxinus > Fraxinus greggii. The sequence goes on along the minus strand of CAIGRK010033201.1, from coordinate 5,568 downwards.
ATCGACCTGTCGCTCGAACGAGAAGCTGGCGACATGCGAGCAACACACGTCACCGAGCTCTCAAGCATTCTGTTTTTGTCGCTTGAGCGCCAGCTGGATGAAAAGCTAGAGAAAATGCGGTGCCGTATTTCTCCTCTTTTCATGCTCGAACCCTAGTCCTCATAACCCAATTTATACAAATTGCGCCCTAGATCACTGACTTTTACAACACGTTGCAAATTAGTTATTTTGTCCACATAATCGCCAATACTGAAATCCTAACAAACTCTCCCTTGACATTCTGTGACAAAACTACATAATAAGTCAAGGAACTAAAAATAAAATCTAAACTACCCAAGCTTCATCAAACTGCATGTCTCTTGCATTTCTTGTTATACCTGTTTCCTGAAATCCACAACTCAAATACCCCGTATAAAAGCATGTGATACATGAAATATAACAAGTAAATACATGATACCAAAACTAGTTAGATTGAGATGTAACACTAACATCAAATCCAAACACAAACATTAGCATCACAAAAAATCAAAAACTCAACCAGCCAAGCATTATAATATGAAATGTAATGAAATCAATTAGTCTACCCCTAAATCAAAATTCAAAAACAAAAATTAAATTTTACTTCACTCTCCCCTTTTTACTAATTCAAGAACAAAATTTTTTTTACCTCTTTCACCATTTTTTGTCACAAATGACGAAGGAATAATTTTTTTTTTAACATTAACATATAATCACTCAAAAATGCAGTCGTAAGCATGCATAAGTATAATCAATGTACAATAAACCTTCCTAAATACTCAGTTCAAGTTAACATGGAGTAAATTACATAAGTGACCAATGTGTGTAAAATGTCACTAATCTTTTGTAAGTAGGACTCACAACCTTAATTTTGTGAGAAAGAACATACTAAACATCACTGTCAATAAGTATATTCCTCTACTTATGAAAGTCAAACTATTTAAAGAACACTAAAACCTATACAGAAAAACTCATTTTGTATGAAAATTTTCTTTTCTTCCCCTAACTTTGAGCATAATTTATTACATCTTTCAATATTTTAAGCTCATTATAATGTTTCACATCATAAGTGCAGGCTCTTCTCTATTAAGCGATTAAAATGACCCATGTAGAGAGTTTTAGACTGATTAATCCAAGTCAGTTGACCATAGGCACCAGGTTATGAAAAAATCCCGCGACTCAATTGCTCGAATCAAATAGGCGCCGAAGAAGAATATAAGATATTGAACTTTTTATTACCGGGGATAAACTTGTGCTTAGGTCTAATAAATATGGTCAATTCATGTTCAAAGTCAACTTACCAACATGTGACTGTCATCTCAATTCTCACACACACGGTAGAGTCCCACTAACATATCATAGTGTGCGCAGTGCAGATGGTACATAAAAATACCTATACTAAGTATTTCATAATAACCTAAGCCAACGATGGAAAGTATGTTACAGCTCATCGATTAAACTCATGCTTGATTACAACAAACAGATTTAAGTATATTATATATTATGCTTGTAAAAACAGTTTCCTGCATTTTTTATTTTTCAATATTTCTTTTTTTTTTTTGTTTTTATTTTATAACATGAATTCATAAAGCACAAAAAAAATGTCAAACACACAAAAAAAATGCAAGAGTTTTTCTATCTAGAAAACAAATAAATAAATATGACGCATGCATAAATCAATGTCACACGATGATAAAGCACGAGTATGCACCAAAAATACCTAATCGGTTAGGTATGCAAATGCTCTTACCTTTAAGAGCACCGTGATCTATTTCAAAAATTTTCAGATCACTAACCGTAGAACTAGGCCAGATATGTTCATCTATGGATTTTAAAAATACTCTCATCGTACCTTTTAGTAGGCATAATTACTTCCATCAAAATATGGCGGGACGGATAATGAATTACTCATTTAGATAATATGGGTCAATGAACGAATTTTGGCTCTGATACCAATTGAAATAACGAGGTTCGACCCGGATGCCACCTAATAGAGGAATTAATCAATCGAAAGCAACTAGTCACTTTTATTTGTTTCTAAATAATTAAGCATTCAAGTCCAATTATCCTATGTTAAATTACTGCAGTAATAAGGAAAGCAATAATAAACATCGATATGATGATGAAGAAACACTATCTGGGTAAAAACTCTGGGACCAAGCCAGTTACCTCAATTATAAACAATATAGAGTGAGTTACAGTGAATGCTATCTAGCCAACTCCACTAGACTTCTCGATCTATTTCCTGCTAACTCCAAGGTCTGCTCCAAGACCTGCTCCAAGATCTGCTTCAAGATCTTCTAAGTGGAATTCCAAGAACCTACTCCAAGGCCTTGTACTCTTCCTGCGCTTATAGTCCAACCTCTCTCAACCTGTAGTAGCATTTGAAGTTCAACTGAGAAAGTACCTTCCTATGACCAATAGGAAGTATGTAGTGTTTTAGATTCAATGTGTTTGATGTTTTTCCCAAATATGTGGTTGTATAAACTCAAGAGTGAAATAATGAATTCAATGTATGAATATGCTCTTGCATATGTTATAGAGAAGAGACACAATGAACAACCACACTAAATTTCGTGTATATATTTGGGTATTTATAGGAGAGAGTACTTAGGTAGAATGGGCTGAAAAAATTACTTCAAAACAGCAAATTAGGATTTTTCAGATCGATCTGTTGCTCGAGCGAGAAGCTGCCGACAGAGGAGCGATGCAATGTCACTCGAGTAAGAGCTCGGCGACAGGTGGGCGACATGCATTTTGTTTTTGTCGCTCGAACGCCAACTGGGCGAGAAGCTAGCGGAAATACTGCTCCGTGTTTTTCCTCATTTCATGCTCGAACTCTACTCCTCATAACCCAATTTATACAAATTGTACCCTAAGTCCTTTACTTTTACAACACGTTACAAATTAGTCAATTTGTCCACAGAATCGCCAACACTAAAAACCTAACATAAATAATTTAAAACTTTCAGATATCATAGATGCAATAAGAAGAATTTCACTAAATATATAACAAAATACATAAAAAGTAGTACGCACTCATTCTCACCTCACACATGCATAATCAAATTAGAGAGATGATCCCACTCTTCCGAAGAATTGCAAAGCTTCCCACGTCAAAAACAAGGGCAAATTTTAGAGACCTCCCGGAATTTTTTACAAACAGCATTCCCTTTTTAAAAAATTTCACAAAACTTCTTGATTTTAAGTTTTGAATAACATATACCTCTCCTAAGGTTTATGATAAGTGTATTTCACACACTTCTCCGTGCTTATAAACTTGGTTTATATTAGAAATTTAGTGAATTTTTCTTTGTTTAGTGTAAATGTTATCATCTTGGAACAAAAATGAAGATTTTGAACTTAAATTGAGCCTATGTTTGACAACCATCTATTTCTCATTCTATTTCTTATTTTTTTCCTCTTTTTTCATTTCAACTACACATTTTATCAATAAAATAATATTACACATAAACCCAAAAATTCTCCTTACTTTTTAAACACACAATCTTCCATCAATCACTATTTTAAAAATTATTTTTAAAAAAAATAGGTGTCAAACAGCCCCTGAAGTTGGCTCGTAGAATTGAAGGCTAATCGAATTGTACTAGGGTGGATACTAAGTACTAAGAGAGAAATTGGAGGAAAGTCAACAAGTTTTGAGAGTGAAATTCAATTTATTAACCGTTTGAGGACTGCTTTACACACTTTCAGAACATGAGGTTAACCAATTCGAGTCTAATTTTGAGGAATGGTGAAATTAAAAAATAAAATAAAAAACGGTAATTATTATGTGCAAAACATGTAGTACTCTTAACAATGGCGAAGGCTTGAGGTATTCGTTTTATACAATTTTGTTATTTCTCTAACAAGTTCAAATCGTACATCACATTTTAATTTTTTGTCTATGGAATTTTCCAAGAAATATTATGGGACGAATCATATGGTAGACAGACTACACGTTCTTTTAACTACCAAACAACAATGGAGATTTCAAATATGAAAGCGACCCAGTTCTATTCGATTGTTCCAAGAATTGCGCGAAATTCTTACGCATAATTTATTTCTCAATAATAGCCACAACTTAGAAATTTATATGAATATTGATATTGATTTTAAGACAAGCATCGCAACTTTTCTTTAAGATTGAAAGACAAACAATTATATTAGAGTACAATATTCACGAATCTCTTCTAGGTTAATTTCTAACGAAGAAAATCATAACTTCTATAAATCAACAAAATAATTTTCTACTCAGTTTATGTTTTAATCATATTGAGCGAGCTAGGAAAGTTAATTAAGATAAAATTCCGATTGTCCCAATCTTGTCGGATTAACACAATATTGGGGACAATGAGCAGGTAATCCCTCAGTTAACAAGCCGATCACCCTAAGTAATCGAAGAAGACCACCTTTTACGTAGTCTGGTCCTCTTGTAAATGGAATAATAAAGCTTTTTATTAACTTCCAGACGGCATTTATGATCTTCGGTATAAGCTATCAAGGAGATAAATAATTCCTGTCTGGCTCTTCAGCCACAATCTGTAAAAATTACAGAAAAGGATTCTTAACTAATCAACTATACTTATTTTTCAAGGACAACAATGAAAAGAATTTTGAAGATATAACTATTATATATGTGACAGAGTAATCGAGGATGACTTGATTGAAATGATAACTAGAATTTCGAAGCGGTATAAAATAATCAAATTGCGACGAAATAAGGTTGAGAGATGAGTAGTCGAGAAAGAATAGAAACTTACTTTTCCTTGGTAGAAGCTATTACAGTAATCGCAAGTGCCCAAATGCTTGAAAAAGAAGGTGGAATCTGTTAAGATTTGAGGTTCCATCTTAAAAGATCAACCTTATTAAGAGGAGTAGCCCAAAATCTATATAAATTGATCTGTGTTTACATCATTTATCGATGTGGATATATATCCCTTAACACGCCTCCGCAAGATGGTGGCTCATTTGAGTAGATTAATCTTGAAATTCACATGCTCACTTTTTGAGGCTTAATTAGATCGAATTGCTCGTTAGAAATTAATAAACTTTGATACAATGTTAAAACTTGAGGTTCTATCTTAAAATGTTAACATTTCTGGCTCTTCAGCCACAATCTGTAAAAATTACAGAAAAGGATTCTTAACTAATCAACTATACTTATTTTTCAAGGACAACAATGAAAAGAATTTTGAAGATATAACTATTATAGACGTGACAGAGTAATCTAGGATGACTTGATTGAAATGATAACTAGAATTTCGAAGCGGTATAAAATAATCAAATTGCGACGAAATAAGGTTGAGAGATAAGTAGTCGAGAAAGAATAGAAACTTACTTTTCCTTGGTAGAAGCTATTATAGTAAACGCAAGTGCCCAAATGCTTGAACAAGAAGGTGGAATCTGTTAAGATTTGGGATTCCATCTTAAAAGATCAACCTTATTAAGAGGAGTAACTCAATCCTTTATAAGTTGATCTATGTTTACATCTTTATTCGATGTGTGATTTTATCCCTTAACATGCCCCGCAAGATGGTGGCTCGTTTG
>CAIGRK010033183.1:0-11036 GCA_903798315.1 Fraxinus greggii | reverse complement strand
CCCTATTTGGTGGAGATTAAATTTTTAGTAAATTTTGATAAAAGTTAAACGGTTATGGATTTCATGAAATATGTTATTAAAATTAATTATTAATTTAAATTAAAATTTAGATTTCAATCAATACCAAATGTGACTAAAAAAACTCAAATTTTAGGGGGGGGGGGGGCACGTGGCCCCGGACTCCCGTGGGTCCGCCAGTGATTATCACGTCTAGAAACTTAATTGTTAGAGAAGAGCTACATATATTCATTTATATTTTATTTTAAACATAACAGTAATAATACATTTTTTTTGCACGCTAAAAGTATTTTATGAGGTTTGTAGACCCTTTCTAAACACGTCGTTCTTAGTAAGTTTTCATGCAGCAGGCTCCTTAAAATATTTCCTAATATTTTTTTCAATATAAATTTGTTAAGGTGTGTGCCAATTAGTACCACACTTGGTAAAGGAAAAGAAAAGTAAACAATAAAATCATTTCTTTTGTCCAAAAAGAAAGTTGGAAAATAACGTTTTACATTTAACAAAGTAGTCAAAAAGGAATTTTTTTTTTAACAGTTTTGTTAGTTGACAATTTTGTTTATATCCCATGATTTGATTTTTACAAAATATGAAATTTCAAACAAGATGTGCAAATGAAATGACACGTAACTTATTTCTTTGTTCTGTAATGCATATCGCCTAGCGCAGACTACAAATACAGTTGGCTGCCTAATTCCCTAGTAGGGTTCTTTCAGCTATATCATGCGTCGTTGCATAAACCATTTCTCGTGCAATCTACTTTGAAATCTTTTCTCTGCATGTAAGCCAACCATCAATTATCCCAAACAAGATCATTTCTTCTTCTTCTTCTTCTTCTTCTTCTTCTTCTTCATTCCACTGTATGTGTTTCTCTTTCTCGAATGAAATGATGCGTCTTGAGCAAGAAATCAATGGAGGTGCAGCTAATGCTCTAGTCTGTAATGGAACCAACAATATTTCTGTGCACGTTGAGCCACCTGGTTCAACCAGCAATGTAAGCCCATGTTCAGATGATCAAATACAAGAACAAAATCATGCTACTACCGTTAGATTTTCGGTTCTACGAGAATCCTTATGGCCCATCACCCTTAAGGTACGTAGTAGTCTATTGTTATTGTTAATTATCTCATCTAAAAAGTTGGAACTATAGAGAAGAAACGAGCTTATCGATTTAAATTGTGTCTTCAACAAACAATTTTCAAATTTAAGCTATTAGAGAGGTGACTACTATTACATGATATGAATCAAATTAAACCTTTCTTTTGTATTTGTAATTTTGTTATTATTTTTGTTCAGTTTGAAGATGTTTCATACACCATTGAGTTACGAAATAGTGGAGGAAATTGTTTTTCTTCACCTCAATCCAAGGTCAAACGTAACATACTCAGTGGTGTTAGTGGTGTTGTTCGACCTGGTGAACTTCTGTCCATGCTTGGCCCGTCAGGGAGTGGCAAAACCACTCTTCTAACAGCCCTAGCTGGCCGGTTACTGGGAAAGATCTCCGGTTCGATTACATACAATGGACTCCCTTTTTCAAGCTCGACTAAGCGAAAAACCGGGTTCGTCACACAAGATGATGTGCTATATCCCCACCTGACAGTTCTTGAAACCCTAAAATATGCTGCTTTGTTGAGGCTACCAAATAAGCTCGCTAGGAAAGAGAAAATTGAACATGTTGAGTTAATTATCATGGAACTAGGATTGACAACTTGTAGAAATAGTATGATTGGTGGGACTCTAATGAGGGGAATATCAGGTGGGGAGAGAAAAAGGGTTAGTATTGGGCAAGAAATGCTAGTGAATCCAAGCCTTTTGTTGTTGGATGAGCCCACCTCCGGGCTGGACTCCACCGCAGCTCGTCGGATTGTTGCCACACTCAGGAGGCTTGCATGCGGTGGCCGGACGGTTATCACCACCATTCATCAGCCTTCTAGTAGTTTGTACATGATGTTTGATAAGGTGATAGTGTTATCAGAAGGATGTCCAATTTACAGTGGCAGTGTCCATAAAGTGATAGACTATTTTGCCTCGATTGGATACAAGCCATGGTTCAATATCATGAATCCTGCAGATTTTCTTCTGGATCTTGCTAATGGTACGAAATATTCATTTTAATACCTATTTTTGTTAATTACTCTACAAAAATAACTACATTTTCGCTTCATAGCCTAACTACTGCAAAAAAATCCCGCCTAAAAAATAGATAGATTCCTTTAATAATATTTATTTATTGTCGGAGTTTGTAGAAATATGAGCTTATACTAAAAATCTTATTCTTGCCGGCTAAAATGCTAAGGCCTGTTCTCTTTACTATTTTCAACTCGTTTTCTGTTTTCGATTTTTCAAAACAGTGAAAATGGGTTCTCTTTACTATTTTCGAAAACGCGTTTTTGAAAACAAGTTAAAAATTTACAAAGAAAACTCAATTTGTCGTTTTGTGTGTTTTTAGTTATTATCAAGCTAAAATTTTCAAAACGCGTTTTGGGTGTTTTCAAAATAATTTTTAAAAATATTAAAAAGAACACATTTTCAACAATTTCAAAATGGACACTCAAAATACTGAATCCAAAATGAATTCAAAACTCAAAATACAAAACTGAAACACAAAAAGAACAGTTTATAAGATTTTAAGATAATTTTGGTTCTTGAAACCTCTGATTCTACCTCCCATAAACTTATAATAAAGTTTTGATATGACGTAGAATATATTCTACATAATGGGACATTTGACATGAAAATATCTTATCTAATCTTCTGCTAATGCTGATCAGTCCTTTTAGTAAATATGTTTTGCTGATAATATAATGAATAATGATCATCTCCTTACCCCCAACCCACCCTACCCTACCCCATCCCAGATTGATTAATATGATTTTGAATAGCTTAACATGGTCCCTCAAAAGCTGAATCCATAATAAAGCAAAGCAAAGACAAATAATAATCTATATGCATCCCACACGTATCTATTTTAATTAGTCAAAAGCATAAACTATTCTTCTGCCCTCACCTTTTATTTTTTGAGCTTTGACTACTTAAAGTTCCAACTTTTAATTAAGCTTTTACTTTTCTTGGTCCAAGTATATCTGATATTGTTTCAGATATCTACCTACTAAAAAATACATTTATTTTTGAATACTTCCTTCTAGTAATATTCAATAATACAAATGCATATATCTATATTTTGCACTCTGGAAAATGATTGAAATATCCAAGTGTTATCAAGTCTTGAAATTCTATCTTAAAAATTTTTACTCTTATTTTTATTTTTAAGTGACGAGAAATTTTACGTCAACAGGTGTCACTCTCGAGACAAGGCAGGATGATCAAATGGAGTTTCATGGAAGACATGATGAGCATAATTCAACAAAACAATTCCTTATATCATCTTACAAAAAGAACCTGCTTCCAATTCTTAAAGAAGAAATTCAAAGAGCATCTCAAGATGAAATTCTTCCTGAAAAATCATTGTCATCTAGAAGTATATATCAAAAATCTTCTGTCCCTATGCAATGCATTTGCCAAAAAAAAAAATTTAAGTGACTTTTGTGCTGGCATAGAGCTGCATTAAATTATTATATTCTTTTTTGTGGGTTCATTAAAAATTCATTTCTCTTGATAACTATCAGGTTCTGAAAGTCAATGGACAAACAGTTGGTCGTTGCAATTCAAGGTGTTATTAAGCAGAGGACTAAAGGAAAGAAGGCATGAGTCATTTTCAGGCCTAAGAATTTTCCAAGTGTTGTCTGTTTCAATTATTTCTGGACTTTTATGGTGGCATTCAGATGCTAATCATATACAAGATCAGGTAAATATACAGTACCTCAAATTGGCCTATTTTGGTTATCTTCGTGTGATTGCTATTTTTTATTTTTATTTTTTTATTAAAAATATTAAGCTAAATAAAACTGTTAAAGGTCAAAAACGACATAAACAATTCAAATTTGAAATATCATAGAAAAACATTTTTTTAAAAAATTTAACAGTGTGAAAAAATGCATTTACGTGAATAATTAATAAATGAAATTACCATTAGGGCATGGGTTTAGCTCGGCTCAATTGATAATTCTAGTTATTGGTAAATTGAGATTATCAATATATACTGTTGCCGTTTTAATTAAATGCCCCGTACATGCACAATTTTTATAAAAGGGACAATGAGAATAAAACTCGATTATTTTGTCTAACCGAATAACGTGTTGAACTATTTAATTTAAAATTTTAAACTTTTAGAAAGGCGACATATTTTTTAGTTATTTACATTTAATCTTCAACGTTCTTCCTAGTGTGCACATCAAATTTATTTTTTAATGAAGTGCATGACACGTGTATAATTCTTATAAATGATGCTGGTGAGACTTGAGCTCATGTTCCTATTCACTTTGACACCGTATTGGACCCACCTCATCTAAAATAAAATTTTTAGAGACGGGAACATATTTATTTGAACAAAAACCTTACTTGTACAGTCATTAGATGGCTCTAAATTTACAGCTCTCTCTAAATAGTGTGGAACTCACTAATTAATTAATTAATGAGTCCTACACTATTTAGAGAGAGCTGTAAAATTTACAACCCTCTACTTTTCTTATTTAAATTTAAACTTCAAGAAAATATTGGACAGGTGGGATTGCTCTTTTTCTTGTCAATATTCTGGGGCTTCTTCCCTCTCAATTAGTAGGTCCCACACTAATTAGAGAATTTACAGCCCCCTACTTTTCTTATTTAAATTTAAATTTCAAGAAAATATTGGACAGGTGGGATTGCTCTTTTTCTTGTCAATATTCTGGGGCTTCTTCCCTCTCTTCAATGCCGTATTCACGTTCCCACAAGAAAGGCCAATGCTCACAAGAGAACTCTCCTCGGGCATGTACCGTCTCTCATCATATTACTTCGCAAGAATCGCAGGTGACTTACCAATGGAGCTTGTACTACCCACCATATTCACTACGATCACATACTGGATGAGCGGCCTCAAACCATCGTTTATAACTTTCATGCTAACCCTTTCCATGATTCTCTTCAACGTTCTAGTTTCTCAGGGCCTCGGCCTTGCCCTCGGTGCAGTTGTAATGGACCTAAAGCAGGCGACAACCTTGTCTTCCGTAATGATTCTAGTGTTTTTAATTGCCAGTGGATATTACATTCAACATATGCCACCTTTTATTAACTGGTTAAAATATTTTTCTTTTTGCCATTACTGTTATAAGTTTCTTGTAGTTGTGCAGTACTCCAAGAATGAGGTTTATGAATGTAGCTTGGAAGGTAGAGAATGCAGGGTTCAAGATTTTCCAGCCATAAAGTATCTTGGTATCGATAATATGGTGTTGGATATGACAGCTTTGATTGTAATGTTGGTGGGATATAGAGTTTTGGCTTATGTAGCTTTAAGGTTAGGGCAACCTCACTGAATGAAATTGAAGTTAAAAAGGTCAGATCTTGATCTTGTAATCGATTATTTTGCCTCAAGAAAGTGATTAATTTGTGGTATAATTAATTACCACCTAAAAGTAAAAGCATTCTGCAGATTCTTTTTGGATGTTTGATTATTGACAAAAACTCTTTCTAATTACATATTACTATTTCCACTGATCGGATCGAGTTGAACAATCGCTATGCCTACTTGCATTGACTAGTTGACAAATTACTTTAAATACAAGAAGCAGCATTTGTGGGTTCGGAAAAATAAATAAATCTTTGTGCATTGTAAGAAATTTTTTTTTGAAGTCAAAAGTAAATATAGATATGTAGTGAAGGGGAGAGGGGAGGATTCGACATGGTCAAAATGGCTTACTTGTGCCCTACACCGTGTATGTACTGATAGCGTGAGATGTTAGAAGGGAGTGATTTTAGGTAATAAAATCACTCTATCTCAGGCAATCAAATTATAATCCCTCTATCAAAGGAATATGATTGTATAGTCAAAATTAGATTGTAGTTTTTTTTTTTCCTATTTAAATGTACTATTGCTACTGTAAAAAATAAGATGAAAGAATGAAGAAGAATCCTGATTACATTTATAACATGGTACCAGAGCCATGGTAAATTTCCTACCCATACCTTGTTTTAACTGTGCTCTCTTGAGCATTTCCTTAAACAGATGGAGGCCACCACACCTGCAAACCCAGACCACCCACCACAGGAGATTGAAGCCACCGTTACAAACACCGGTGTGCTTACTCACCCCAACCATCCCCACTCCAAACCATCGGCACTACCCTTACAGAACTCACAAGAATGTCTGAAGCTCTGTACAAAGCACAGACAAATGCCCCAACCACATAAATTTCACCCCAAATCGGCATCAAATGAGACGGGTCCAATTATGCTTTATGGTCTCAAATCATGGAGATGAATATAGCTGGAAAAGATAAACTGGGTTACCTGAATGGAGATATTCTTCCACCTTTACCGACCGACCCGAACTTCCGCAAGTGGTGCACAGAAAATGCCATTGTCAAAGGCTGGTTAATCAATTCACTAGACCCATCTCTCATTGGCAATTTTATTCGATTTCCCACCGCTAAAGCTGTATGGGATGCCATAGAAACTACGTATTTTGATGGGAATGACACTTCCCAAGTATATGAACTTCGGCGACGAGTTGCTCGATTAAGACAATCTGGTGTGTCAATTGAAAAATACTGCACTGAGTTGTAAGAACTGTAGCGTGAAATTGACTTCCGCTGGCCTAATCCAATGGTTTGTTCTACTAATATTGATCACTTCAATAAATACATTTTTTGATTGCCTTGATGACAAGCTTGACAACATCAGGGGAGAAGTTTTACAGATGAAATTGTTCCCATCAATCGAAGAAGCTTATACGTATGTCCCCCGTGGGGCTCTCCTGCAAGTAGTAATGACCTCCTTAGATGATGGCATCTCCTCAGGAGTGGTGCTGGCCACAATAGGACTGAAGCTTGGACCAGCACAATTCCCATCTCACAGCTCGTCCTCCCTAGGTTCAAAGAGGTCGAATGTTTCTTTCAAAACCAAAGGAGGGGGGAGAAAGTGGAAAATGTTCCTACTGTGGGAGTTCCAGGCACACACGAGAGAATTGTTTTAAACTTAATGGGTATCCTGATTGGTGGCATGAACTGCATGAAAAAAAAAGGAAAAAAGATGGAACCGACGCCGACATACTAATGGGCAAGGCAGCAGTGGTAACGGCAATATCACATTTGTCTTTAATTATCCATCTTGGGTCTTCTCAAGAAGAGGACGCTACCTCGAATTTAGGTAATTTTGGTTCCGTATGTATTACTACTTCCAGGGACAAGAATAGTGGTGTATGGTTACTCGACTTCGAGGCCACCGATCTTATGACATATGATGCAAACGATTTAACCCAGTCATCCCCTCCTCAACGCACCAGTGTGCAAATGCTAATTTGTTTATTTCCCTAGTTACAGGGGCTGGCTCTGTATCTTTGTTTCCTTCCCTACACTAATCTAACACTCTATTGGTGCCTTCACTTTCGCACAAATTGTTGTCTTTAAGCCAAGTGACTACATAACTAAATTGTGCTGTGCTGATTTAACATACCTTTTGTCTTTTGCAGGATATTCTCACCAAGGATATTATTGGGCGTGGTACTAAAAAGGGGGCTTATACTACATGGAGGATTTCAGCGTAGGACGAGCTCATCACGTATAGAGCACTAGAAGGGATCGATAAATCTTGCTTTGGCACCGTCGTCTAGGACACCTGTCTTTCAATTATTTGAAGCATCTATTACCTGGTCTTTTTTCAAATATGGCGATCTCTAACTTTGAATGTAATACATGTATTTTAGCTAAAAATCATTCGTGCATCTTATCCACTGAGCACGAATAAAAATACCGTTCCTTTTTCTTTAGTACATTCTGATGTGTGGGATCCCTCACCTGTTACTACTAGATCTGGGGTTCGTTGGTTTGTCATATTTGTGGATGATTGTACCCGCATGACTTGACTTTATCTATTAAAATATAAAGATGAGGTGTTTAAGGTATTTTAGTCATTCCATACCATGATTCAAACTCAGTTCTCCGCTCCGACAATTGTGGTGAATTTGTAAATCAACATTTCCGTGCCTATTTTGAATAGCATGGCCTTATTCATGAGATGTCATGCCCTCAGACCTCTCAACAAAATGGTATTGTTGAACGAAAAAATAAACACATTCTTGAGACTGCAAGAGCTCTTTTTCATGGGGCCTTTGCCCCAAATCAGTACTAGCCTGATGTATATCCACAGCCGTCTACTTGCTCAAACAGATGCCATCCAAGGTCTTAAATTTTAAAACTCCACTTCAAAATCTTACATCTCATGTCCCGATACCCACAACCCTCATTCTCCCTCCACGAGTATTTGGTTGTGTGGCTTATGTGCACCTTCACAAATATCAGCGGATGAAACTTGACCCATGTGCTTTCCGGTGTATGTCTGTGGGCTATGATGTACATCAGAAGGGTTATCGGTTCTATAACTCTTCGATTAAACACACCTATGTGACTATGGATGTCACATTCTCAGAGATCAACACTTTCTTTCCCCCGACAACTAATATTTCTCTTTAGGGGAGACAAGGGATGAAGAGTCAAATTGGTTGCACTTTAATTGGTCAAATGTGGAGACAACAATGGAACCACAGAAAATGCCAACTCCGGCAAATACGAAGATAGCAATAGAATCGGAACTGATTCCCACAGAAAGAGTATCAGGGAGTGATACGTTTATAGAAGCTGGACCCGAAGCATAATTAGAATCCCCCCTTCTTCAGTACCTACAGACCTATCTCATGTGAATATCCTCGAGGTAAGCACCCCTGATATAACTCATTGTACAAATTCAGATACTCCTGCTGGATACTAGTTAGCTTTCAGGCATAATTGGGGCAAACCACCAAATAAATACTCTCCTAAGATAAAAGAAAGGGGGTCAAAGTATCCAATAGCGAACTATATGCCCACTGGAAAATTATCTAAACCTTTGAAAGCCTTTGCAGATTTACTCTCATCAAATCATATTCCAACTGGTGTTCCTGAAGCTCAGACTCAAAAATGGGCTCAAGCAATGAAAGTAGAGATGGATGCACTTCTAAAAAACACATGGATCCTGGTTCGATTACCTGAGGGAAAGAGTAGTATGCACGTGGGTATTCTCTATCAAACACAAGGCGGATGGATCTATTAAGCGGTACAAAGCAAGGCTAGTAGCAAATGTCTATACGCAGACATATGAAGTGGACTACCAAGATACTTTTTCACCGGTTGCAAAATTGAACACAGTACGAATCTTATTATCTCTTGTAGCCACCCTCGACTGGCCGTTACATCAACTTAATGTAAAGAATGCATTCTTCCATGGCGATCTTGAAAAAGAAGTTTACATGAACCTCTCCCAAGATTACAAATGCCCCTCAGACACAAGAATCTTGTGTAAGCTACAACGAGCACTATATGGATGGAAGCAATCACCTTGAGCATGGTTTGGGCGATTTAGTCTGGCAATGAAGAAATACGGGTTCAAACAAAGTGAATCAAATCACACACTATTTTTGAAGCATAGAATGGGCAAGATAACCGGTCTAATAGTATATGTAGATGATATGATTATCACGGGGAATGACGTGGAAGAAATATCTAGAATTCAGAGACAGTTGGCAATCGAGTTTGAAATAAAAAATTGGGAGGACTAAAATATTTTCTGAGGATTGAAGTGACAGGTCCAGGCAAGGTATATTTCTCTCCCAAAGAAAATATGCGTTGGACTTACTAGTTGTGGTGGGAATGTTAGAATACAAACCAGCATACACTTCAATTATCCAGAATCATCGACTTAGTGAGCACCCAAGTCAAGTACCAATTGATAAAGGGAGGTATCAAAATCTAGTCAGTAATCATCTACCTGTCACATACCTGTCCATATATTGCATATGCTGTAAGTGTGGTTAGCTAGTTCACGCACAACCCTAGTGAAGATCACATGGATGCTGTGACCCGGATACTCAGGTATTTGAAATTCTCATCTGGAAAAGGACTTATGTCTTCAAAGAATAACCATTTGAGAATAGAAGGCTACACAGATGCAGACTGTGTCGGGAATATCTCAGACAGAAGATCCACCTCGGGCTACTTCATGTTTGTTGGAGGGAATCTCGTTACTTGGAAAAGTAAGAAACAAAAGGTGGTATCATTATCAAGTGCTGAAGCTGAGTTTCGAGGAATGGCAAAAGGACTTTGCGAACTCCTTTGGATAAAAAAAGACTACTCACCGCAATTGGTTTTGTCCCCACTACTAAGATAAATCTATTTTGTGACAACAAAGCTGCTATTACCATATCTCACGACTCGGTCCAACATGAAAGGACGAAACATATGGAAATAGATCGACATTTTATCAAGGAAAATCTAGAAGCAAAGGTAATTAAATTTCCATTTGTGAAGTCTGAAGACCAACTGGTAGACATACTCACCAATGCAGTGTCAAGTAAACATTTTCACAACTCACTTAACAAGTTGGGCATCAGAGATCTGACCGCACCAATTTGAGGGGGAGTGATAGCGTGAGATTTTAGAAGGGAGTGATTTTAGGCAATAAAATCACTCTATCTCAGGCAATCATATTATAATCCCTTGTATAGCCAAAATTAGATTGTAATTTTTTTCCTATTTTAATGTACTATTCCAACTGTGAAAAATAAGATGAAAGAATGAAAAAGAATGTTGCCTACATTTATAACATGTACAAACAAACTAGTTAGAGGCCCAATTTTTCATATAGTTCGAGTTTCAAAAATAGCATTTTCTTAGTTACATACATTTTCTTTTATAATTCATATTTTGAATAGGATTCGTCTATTTAGTAATTGGATGAATTAAGTTGTAGAATACAAGCCTGAGAACTCAAGGGCTTAATGTAATAAATAAACTCGGACACTCATAAAATGAATTTGACATGTGGACTCGTATCAATTACAACCAACATAATCCTTTATATTTGGAGTTGAAGTAATTTGTTTAATTTTATAGCCG
>CAIGRK010033174.1:1874-12503 GCA_903798315.1 Fraxinus greggii | reverse complement strand
ATTTTGTCAATCAAGTTGTCACCCACTTTGTACAAATATCATTCCCCATCCACAATTTAGGAGTGGGCAAAAGTTATCAAAACCATTAGACTGAATCAAAATCAGGTTAGGACTGATCGACATGATTCTACCCAAATTCTTATTGCTTCTAGGTATTAAAATCGTTAATTGGTCGATTTCGATCCGATTCTTGGTTCTAATAACAAGAACCAAAAAAAAATTAATTTAACTCAAAATTTTTAATTTTTATTTTTAACGTTGGCCAATGTCCCAATCATCGTACTTTTTCTTATAAATTTCACATAGTATTACATCAAATTCGTAGTCAATTTAATATGACGCTATTTATAAACTCAGACAAAATGATTCATTAAATTTCATAGTCCATAAATATAACTTTAGATTTATAAGAATTTGAGTTCCTTTCAGCATTTCCAAGTTAATATTTATGGCCCCTCAAAATATAAAGAAGATAGAAGTGATATTAAAACATGTTTTGAAATAACTCATTCAAATCAGTAGGTTAAACATTCATGTAAATTGTTGAGTTTAGTTAAACTTGGAAAGTGCAAATCATTTGCATCAACACGAATCATTTTAATGAATAAATTATGTAGAATTATTAAACAATTATAGCTTAATAGTTTGTACAAGAGTAAAGCTATTTGTTTTACGTGCCATACATTTGACGATTAGTCATTTGATGCATTAATGTTGTAATTTTTTATTGTCTTATGCATAAAATCATTAACTGTCACATGTTGTCAACTAGACACTTCATTCACATTGAGTTAGGGAATTTGAAAACTTAACACTGATCTAATTGATTGTAACTAAACAGTTCTGTTCTAGTTCGTTTCCATATTTAAAGATGGAAGAAGTGATTTAAATTTCAAATATTTATTCGTACTAGGTTCGGCACAATTCTCAATAGAGTTGGACTAATTGGACATCCTACTTCTTAATTCACTTGCAAAATTATTTTATTAAAAATGAGTAATTTTTCCCCTCAACTGGGAGGAGTAAAACGTTTGATTAATCACCAAACTTAGCACAATGTCATGTTGTGGTCACTAAACTTCATTTTGCTGCTCAATGATCACTGAACTTACAGACGTACCCCTCTATCCACCACCCACCATCTCAGCAGTTTGAAACGGTCTGATGTGTCTTGACAGCAGTCGACTTGGCAGTCTACGGTGTGAAGTCAGCCATGTTGGACGCAATTTTATTTTGAAAAACACGACAATTTACAATGAAATCAAAATCCCTACCACCATTTCTCCCCAATTCGAACAAGAAGCCCTAGATCGATTTCCCTCAAAACCTTCCCCCAGATCGATTCCTCCACACTTGGCGATTGATAGATCTTCGTGGCCTTCACAACAATACAAGTCGAAGGCATGAATCCTACTCCCCAAAATCATAATTCCAACATCGTCTCCACGGCATACCCGACAATGTGTGAAAGGGGTTTTGAAGAAGCCCACATGGAGGGACCACAAGGAGGTAAAATCGTTGTTTCTGGTCTATTGTTTTTCCTCTTCTCTGCACGCGGTATGATTTTTTACTTTGGTTAGTAAAATTAAGGAAAGACTGGCACGTGTAAAGATTTATAGCTCTGATGCAAAGAAAAAGAAATTGAAATATATGTTCATTTGTTGATTTTCAGAATTGAAATTTATGTTCATTTGTTGTCTGGTATTTCATATGACAATGAGGTTGGGTTTCGATTACCAGAGTTTATCTGTAAACACACAAGTTTGAACCGAGCAAATCCAGCTTCAAGAATGTGCTAGTGACTCTACACATGCCTATGTGAATGAGCCTTCAAGAGGTGGAGCAACAAGAGCAACTTCTACGGGGTGTGTTGGAACATATAGAAGTTGAAGGCAGTAGTTGGGTTATGTGCAGTAGTTGATATAAATATGTGCTCGTAGATGTTGATATTGACACTAGGAGTCGTGTAATTAAAAAACAGTTTTTGTTTTAGCATTAGCTGCTGGTGTTGAAGGCAGCATGAACATGTTATTGTTGTTGATTTTTTTGTTGTTTTGTCAAGGCAACTTTATGTCTTGTTGATGGTGTTTGAATTCCGTAGGATGTGCAGGTTACAATGTAAAAAATGAATATGGCATTGATGCTGAATTTTGTGAAATGAATTAATTTTTTTTTGGGATACTATTTTTGAAATGTGTAGCCAAAATTATCATCACATATTTAACTTACTTTCCGATCATTGCCTATAATAAGAGAACATCATAAGCCGCCTTTACCCCCAGCTTATTTAGCTTCTAAAAAGGCTCAACTGCATCACTCAAACAAGCTCTTTGTTATCAAATGGTCGTGAGCTACCTGCTGCAGGCATACCAATAATGTCTTCACCTTCTTTAACACCCGTTTAACTGCCTTATATACAACCAGCAACAACCCCTACAGCATGGACTGTGATGACAGGAAAGTTTAGCTTCAGCTGCTGGGATTGAAGGCAACACGAACATCACAATAAAGGCAAATGGAATTCAAATCATTAGAAGAAGGTCATTAGAAAAGTTTTGGTACACAATTAGTTCAAATGAAACACAAGCAAATAGAGATTGTTCTTTAGAAATCACAACATCACAAAATCAAATATCAAGTACAGCATAATCTCCAGTTCAACGAAAATAACAGCCCAGTCAAAAACCAGTCTATTTCATTGCTTCCGCTAATCAAAATGCCTACATCAAATTTACAATGCCAATTTACCTTCAAATCGCTGTTTCTTCCGAATCATGTTGCTCGATAGTGAGCAACGAGCTAATTGTAACACTACAAAGTACCATTAGAGGACATCTAAAATACAAATATATATATATATATATATATATATAGCTTCCATTGACAAAAAGGTCACTGCAAATGAGATGTCACTCCACCACAAAATTACTCCGATTGTTTCCCACAGCATGAAGACCGCAGGGAAGTGGATACCAAGGTGTTTGAAAGTCGTCTATTCCATGCCCTTTCCTCTCTCGCCCTTAAAGATTCAACCTCATCTATGTGTTACAACTCATCGGCCAAAGTAGCTGCTGATCCAGATTCAAAGATCCCTTTAGCCGATCCTCTTGCAACCGTAGATGTAGGCATGAATTGGTGACCTGCCATATGCTTCAGGTCTAGCAATCGAGATTTCAGATTTGCGGTTTAGGAATCCTGCCATATGCTTACATCAGTGCAAATGGCTTTCATGACAATCACCTATACTTGCATCTGGTGTTGCTTGGAAGACGAAGAAAATCTGCCAATCGCAAAGGAGAGTTTTGAAGGAAATTGATCTAGGGCTCAAATTTAGGATTAGGGATAATGGAGTGATGGATTTCAATTTCAAAGTGAAGGATCGTGTTTTTAAATTGATATCGCGTCCAACGTGGCCTGAGTTTCGCACCGTCGATTGCCACATCGACTGCCATCAAGCCACGTGAGACTGTTTCAAACGGCTGGGTGCTGAGTGATGGATGAAGTGGCGAGTTTGTAAGTTCAGTGATCGTTCAGTAGAAAGAGAAAGTTCCTATAACGTAACATTGTGCTAAGTTAAACTTTTTACTCCAAACGTGAGTGCTTTTTGTGTAAATAAATTTTGCTAGTGGTAAATCAAAAAATTCACTCCCTCACGTGAGATGTGATTCATTTGCATAAAATAATTTTTTATTTAAATGCATCCCACCCATCTGAGGGTGTAACCCTTGCGAACACGGTACTACTGGCAAAACTCTTTTGTCTAAATTTCCCTAAAATCGTACTATTTTGTGTAAATTTGGATTTTCCATAAAAATATGTTCAACGTAAGCCCAAAAATTCTCTGAATCTTCTCCCCTCTTCCGTCGAAAAAAAAGCTTCAACGGTAGCTGTTGGTTAATGATTCTGATGCCTTGCCGCCATAGAGATACCTCTAAATTATGAGCAAACGAAATTGGGTAGCAGAAAATTACTATTCTAAGGATTTCGAGTGGGATGAATTGAGACAAGAAGTCGAAAACGATCCCTCTCTTCAATACCACTTGCTCCCTTACACAAAAGTTGATTCTGGAAATCAAGACGACGTACATGACTCTGAAGCATGGAACAAGTTTCATGCTCGTCACTCCACTGGCAAGTTCTTTAAGGTAAAGGGAATAAGGAAAACAAGTTTTTTTTTTTTTTTTGATAAATAAAAATTAGTGAATGCACATCGTGTTCAATTGATTTTTCTTTTCTTTTGAGCTTGAGCGTAGATATTTATATTAGTTTCATGTGTGTACTGGTCTTCATGTTTTTGGTGGATAGTTTTCTAGAAGGCAATGTGAGCAATAAGGGTTTGATATCTGTTTCTTTTGTGGGATTATTTTACACATTGCACATTAGTATCCAAGTCATATGTGTATAGAGGAAAATGTTGGTGGGAATTCTTCTGCAACAATGAAAACACAAACTTCCACGGTACTATATTGCTTCCCTTGAGAAAATATTTGTCCCTCATCAATAATGAATGCACAAGGGATACCAAATATACCTCCAAAAGAAAATGGAACCTCTTTGAATGTTATCGGCGTCAGTGCGCTTAATGAACACAACCAGAACACCAAGAACTTGATAAACTTATTCAAGAGGCTTCATATTCCATTATAGCATGATATAAAGTTCGGATTTATAGAAAATGAAGTTGAAAAGAATGCAAGAAAGTGTAGAAGGTATAGAGAATAATCTACAATTCTAGCAATTTTTCACTTATTTGATCAAAGAAAACTTGAATCTATTTATAGATTCGTGTCACACCCTTTCAATAAGTTGCAACAACTGGAATGTGTCTTTTAGGATGGGAATCAAAGAAAATTGAAAGAATTTGAATGTTAACACCTGAAGATCAGTTAGTGATTAAAAGTCACCATTGGTGTTGCTTAACAGCGCACCGGCCAGCAGCATACCTGTGCTGCAAGACGGCACTTTGCCAAGAAGGCAGTGCCGGTGCGCTGCCATGCAGTATGCTAGCATAAGTGCACTATCCTGCACTAGCTTGATATTCAAGCTTGCCAAAATTTTGATTAGATCCTTCATCCCGTCTTGATCCAATGCTTCTTGACTTGTATTCCCATCTTTGATTTAATGTCCAATGTCTAAATGAAATTCTTTCGAAAATCTGTCCAACAGAAAACCCACTTTTTGACGCAGAATCTGGGTCAGATAATGGTGGAAACTGCTGACTAATGGTCCGTACATACATATATACATATGTTTTTATTGAAACAATAGGGATGCAAGTATATGTATGTATGTAGTGAAAATGTGGTATTGGTTCCACTTTCTATGATAAAAGTTTTAAGTAAAATAATTTCACGAAAAATTTAGGAACACAGCTAGACTTGACCTCCCAGAGTTTCACTGCAATAAGCACGAGTCATCAAGGAGTACTTGAATTTAATATTCTGAGAAAAAGGTTATACTATCAAATGTACAAACAGATATTTGATATGTTAACCAAATGTGTTTTTTGTGTTTCTAGTCTTCCAGCATGCAGGCTGACATGTAAAAATATAAGCCAAAAACTTATCTAAAATTTTTGGAGAATTTATGAGAAACTTTTTCAGAAGCAATCTGAAAAGAAATTTTAATAAGGCTATACCATCAAGGAGGCTTTTTTTACAACTATTTAAGAATACTTACATAAATGGCCTAGCTACTGGGTTTCTCTGCTCTTCTTTAGTCATACTCTTGAGCTTTGATTGCTTCTTTCATTCATGCCTCAGAAACTGTTCCATAACCGTGTAATTACTCTAGGTTGGCCCATAGTAAGATTTTGAATTTTTTTTTTTGGCTTTTGTTTTACTTGATTATTGTTTGTTCTGAATTGGTTAGCATGTGCATCTGATGTATGTTTTTGAGTTTCTTGATAGCAATTCTTCTTTTTACTTTATTTTGATGCATATTTTAGTTCTTTTTCTTTCCTTGTTTCAGTTTTAACTTTTAAAATTCATTTTTGCATGCAGGAGAGACGGTACTTATTGAAGGAATTTCCTGAACTGGCTTCTTGTAAGGATTATTCCAAGGTTTTGGAGGTGGGCTGTGGTAACGGCAGTACAGCTCTACCAATACTACGGTAAGCTTGAGCTTGTTTCTTTTAGTTTCGTGTGCAAGTTTTAAGTTTTAATTTTACACATTGTAGAGTACTTTGTGACCAGATTAGTCCTTCACTTAAAGAGCCACTGGGAAAATTAATTTGTCATACTGTTATATCCCATGTTAAGATACATTATAAACTGTGCAACAGTTCTTTCGATTCTGGTTTAGTCTTCGGAATAAGAAAATTTCCTTTGACATATATTCTCTAAGTATCTAATTATAAATATTTGGGAGTTCAATTGCTGTTCTGACCCAACTGGTACTGTTAAAATTTGGGACAATCTACTTGACCTTGCCCATATGAAACAGGAAGGAAAATAAAATAACAATGTAGCTAAAGAACCGGGATGAAAGTGAGGATTGAATCTTGACTTTTCGTAAATAGTTTCATAATCGAGAGTCAAACATATTTGATAAATCTTTTTCTACCTTTCTAATTGCTTTGTTTTATTAAAGTCATGATCCCAATCAACGTATCAACAAATATGAGATATGGTCTCGAAACGATTATAAACTATTGCATCAAAGTATTCAATAGGTTGCGCGTGAAATTGCTTTCCACTGGGGTAATGCTTGGCAAACTTCATCTTTTGCTTTGGCCGGCTGAAAGGCAGACCTCGTAGAAGTAAGCCTGATCCAGCTACATGAAGATTTCTCTAATACCCTCCAACCAGACCTCAGAAAGATATGGTTAAAAAAGCTACTTGACAAACAGCGGAAACGCCTATATATTGTTATTAGTCAAAGTCTTTTCTAATCACCCTAACGAAGGAGGTGGATTTCTACTAATTTTGCCTATCATATGAAGTGGCTATGGATATTTCCATCGTCTTCTCCCAACCTTATGGTAGACAATCTTCCCTTATGAATGCAAGAATCTTTTTCTTTGACTAAGATAGGATTCTCCGCTTCACTAATTATATAATAGTTGCATTTTCCAACATAGGGAAGAAAAGTTCATTTTACTAGGATTGATAGGAAGCTAAAGAGTGAAGATAGAATTCAAGAACTAAGTACTTCATTCAGTAGCTCACTTTAGTCAGTCACTTATTTACTCAACTCAAGAACTCAGATAAGAAGAGTTAAAAGACTGTTTCCTCTCCTTGAAGATGTATAAATTCCATGAGCATCGATTGAAGTCAATAGTCCAAGTTCATCCAACACGTATGAAAACTGCGAATTTACCACTTGTATGTGTTGGGAAGCACAGATTAGATTATTTAGTTTTAGGAAGCTTTTTACTCTTGTTGATATGGATTTCTCCTTTACAATGTGATATCTTGTTCAATCAGTAAATAATGTCTCTCTCTTTTGTTTCTGCGAATTTGAGAAATAAGATATATCCTGATTTTCTCAAAAACTTCCGGTTTTGCTAATCAATATTTTGCATCATCTATTTTCTTTTCAGTTGCCTGTTACTTTTGTTGAATTTTTGTTCCCGTGATGCAGTGAAAAAGAGAGCACCATCTTGTATGCCTGTGACTGCAGCACTGAAGCTCTTGAGAGAGCTAACGAGATCATTAATGCTGATAACTCAATCTCTACTAAGCATCGTTTTTATTCATTCCGATGTGACTTTTCAACCCTTGGATTTCCTATGTGGTTGGCCTGCAATACTTGTAGAGGAAGTTTCTTGGAGAAGCAGTTTCTAGGCTTCCGAGGTGTCAAAATTTGTTATTCGTCTTGTTCTTTGGCATTTCGTGTTTATAATCGTTTTTCTTTAATATGCTAGCTAGTGAGTTTCAATTTTTTAACCCTTATTGAGGCTTATCTAGGTGAAGACAACTGTAAGATAGATATCAATAGTCCTTCCTGCTCCGAGGAAAGCAAGTGCTGCATTGGTGGAGTGGATTTCATTACCTTGGTACTTCACAGTTTGTTACTATTTTATATTGTGATTTTCCGAAAGGGTTTCGCTGTAATTTAAACATCTGAATAACATATTCTATGTATAATATGGCAGATTTTCACATTATCAGCCGTACCACCTGACAGGATGCCGACAGCCATGACCCAATGCTTCTCTATTTTAAAGCCGGGTGGTCTACTTTTATTCAGGGATTATGGTAACAGCCAAATAAAATAGATTGTATTGAGCCAGAATCTTATAATTGCATAGAGTTTCCAACTTTTCTGTTGTTGTCTAAACCTGATAAATCCTTTCCCTGTAATGAAATCAGGTCTTTACGATATGACCATGCTTAGGTTTGAGCCTGCGCAAAGAGTGGGATATCGGGAGTACTTGCGGTCAGATGGAACACGTTCTTATTTCTTCTGCTTGAATAGTGTGAGAAATTTGATGTCTGCTGCGGGCTTCACTGAGGTATTAACAATCTTCGTAAACATAATCCTCTGATAACTGCTTATTTCAGGGAAACTTGGGATTCGGTGATTTGAAAATTCAAGTTCAGTGATACTGTAAAAAGTAATCCTTGTTTAATTGCCATCCACTTAAATGGACTATAAGTTCTTTTATCTGCACGCACACCCGCAAATAAAGTTGAGATCGGCCACATGAATCCTTTTTCCTATTCTGTTAGGCTCTTTTTTAGATCTTCCAGGAAGATCTAAAGCTATTTGCATGGAAAGCTGTTCATAATTATTGCATGGAGTGCTATTATTATGAAAGTGACTTGTATGTATTGTATGAAATTGCATCTAAGTAAACAAACAAAAAGTTTGGTTCTGAGGATAATCCGTCTGAAAACTAGGGTTCTGGTAACTAAATGCATTATTACTTTCTATTACGCTTTTGTTTTCCAATTTCCATTGATTGCTGATATAAGACATCGCGAGTTTTTTTGTAGCTTGAGCTTGAATATTGCTGTGTGAAGTCCGTGAATCGCCGGAATGGGAAGATCATGAGAAGAGTGTGGGTACACGGGAAGTTTCAGAAGCCTACAACCTGTCATTGAAAGGAGATTGTACCCATCTATGGTGGCATTAATCAGCTCCATGGCAGAATGTGGAATAGTGTAAGGAATGATGTAAGAGATGTACACCAAGCATAATTATTATCTTGAAGATTATGTTGTTTGTACACTCCCTCGGATAGCATTTGTTGTGTTGTCAAAAAAAGATTGGTTGAAAAATTTGTTTTATCTTTTTTTTTTTTAAGTTGTCCAATTAAATGATGCTATGTGGTAGAGTGTAAGGAATGATGTAAACCAAGCATGATTGTTATTTCGAGAATTATGAAGTTCAGCGGCGGAGCGGTGAAGGGTCCAATGCAGGCAAGTACATGCATTGAACTTTGGCACATTTCCTTTAAATTCTCGGTGCCCACATACTGGAAAGTAACAACTTATAGAAGTGAAGAAATCATCAACGTTGAAGAAGAATCTTGAAGGTGCTGGTGTTAGGATTTATTTACTTTATTATCACTATTTTAACTAATTTACCTCCACCCCGCCTTTGACATATTCATCTAGAACTTAGGAAGTCCAATTCACTGACTTTGCTAAGTATATATATATTGTGAGTGTATCTAAATGGAGTGTGAGAGGGAGAGAGAGGCAGTGCATACATACATGCATACATGTGGTGTGTGAAAATTGAGAGTTATGAGGGTTAGTGGTGTGTGAGAAGAAAAAAATAGAGAATTGATAGATTTAGGGAAAGTGGTTGAGTGGGGGTGATAGAGAGAGATTGAAGTTACAGCAAAGTGGAGTGATAGTGTTGTAGATAGTGAGGTGGCATGTATTGGTGTTTGGTGAGAGAGAGTGTGTTTTTGCAACAAAATATTACCCAAATTTTCATTAATTAAATTGTCTTTAATATTTAAATTCAACAATTTGAAATCAGAGCATAGCAATCAGAGACGAATTTTTTAGGTTTTGGAGTTCATGTACAAAGGAAGATTTTGAAGCTTTTATAAAATTTGCTTGATCACGAAGAGGTAAATTAAGTCAAAATGGACAACCTACAAATGGTACAAGTAATGAAAAAGCTCAATAACAAAAAAAATAAACTAAAAAATACCACATGATAAACTTGCATAGAGTTTTATCTTTAAGGGCATGACCTATGGAAAGCAGTTGACGGAAGTGGCATGATATCGCCGGCAAAATCGTGGCTCTAAAAAAGTGGAGAATCAAAGTTGGCACAACTATGTTTATCATAAAGATAATAATCGAGAAAGAATTATTAGATCATGTAAAGTATAAGAAGGCATCAAAAGAATTGTGTCTGCACTGAATAATATTCATGGATTCGCCCCTGATGCTGTTTGTACACTCCCTCTTTACACTATGAATGACATTGGATGTGTTGTCAAAAAAAGATGGGTTGAAAAAATTGTTTTTTTAAACCTTTCAATTAAATGATGCTATGTGGCAAAGTGCAAGGAATGATGTAAGAAATAACGTATATCAATCATGATTGTTATCTCGAGATTATGTTATTTGTACACTCTCTCCTTACATTGTAGACGACATTTGTCACGTTGTCAAAAAAAGAAGGTTGGTTGAAAAAACTGTTTTTTTTTTTTTTTAA
>CAIGRK010033142.1:0-12027 GCA_903798315.1 Fraxinus greggii | reverse complement strand
GTGTTAAAATCTATAGAGATCATTCAAAGAGGCTTCTTGCTTTGTCACAGGATACATATATAAAGAAATTCTTGAACATTTCAATATAGAGAATCCCCCATCGACACTCCTGTATCAAAAGACCATAGTATAAGTCCTCAAATGTGTCCTTAGACTCCAGAGGGAAAAGAAGAAATGTCCAGTGTCTCATACTCCAGTGCGGTTAGGAGCTTGATGTACTCTATGATGTGTACTCACCTTGACATTTGTTATGCCGTAGGTCTGTCAGTAGGTATCAATCTAACCCTAGAAGAGAGCATTAGAAAGATGTTAAGAAGATATTGAGATACTTGAAGGCACTATCATTTATTCCCTGTGCTATCAAGGGAATGATTTGTGCTTAAAAGGATACACATGCTGATTGGGATGTAGACCTATACCTAAATGAGTGCAAATCAGCTTCGAGATATGCAATATTTGTAATAATGGTGCCATCTCCTAGAGTAGCAAGAAATATCCTATCTACAATGGAAGCAGAGTTTGTAGCATATGTTTCAGTAGTGTAGGAAGCGGCTTAGTTAAGGAGATTCTTTCAGCATCTAAGAGTCCTTAGTGGTGACGTGTGACCTATATTGATTTATTGTGGTAGTCAGGCAACTATTGCATATAAAAAGGATCCTAAGAATTACAGCTGAACCAAATACATTGATACAAATTATAATTTTGTAAAAGATATCATAGAAAAGAAATAAGTAAGTTTACAATATATTTCTACGCACCAAATGGTAGTTGATCTATTTACTAAACATATACCTAGAGATATCTTTATAATTCATGTTAAACTCTGAGATTTCATAGAATCTGAATTATGTACTACGTAAACTTTTTGTATGTCCATTAATAAACAATGATGTAAGTTTATATGTTAACAGTAACCTTTTTTTTGTGATTACTAGATCATTTTTTTATAGGAAGACATAAAGTATATCAAACAGGTTGAGATTGGTTCACTCACATGAACTATTACCGTAGACACTTTGAAGTATACTAAGATAAGACATAATGATCATGTTGTGTACATGATCTAATCGATTTGATGTGATATCCGTATGAGATTACAACAAGTAATTAAAATGGATTTTGCTATCTATTAGATATGTTTTATAGCCAGATTGAGTTCTCAATTGGGATTGCCTAAATGAATAAATATAAGGAGAACTCAGGTTAGGTATCGAGGAATATCTGAACTATGATATGTATGAAATATTTAGTTTGTAAGATTAGACATATGCCCTAAGAAAAATAGAAGATAATGTAACAAGTATTTCATACCACGTGTGCTTTAACAACTAATAAGAAATAATAGAATTGATCCATGCCTCTTCATTATGTGAGTCTCCGAGGCACATATGACATCACTTACATACTCTTATGACTTTTAACCGTCTCAGAATTTTATTTTAGTGTTGTTTGATTCAATTTGACGGGACATGCCTAGGAAAGCAACTGACTTGAAATTAAGGAATTCATGTAGGAAAGAAAGACTATTTTATCTAATACCTTAGCTTGTAATCATCGGCCAGACAATTGTGTTAACTTTTTAATTTTGTGATACAATTGAATACAATATAAATGAAAAGTTGAGTATGTTCTTTGATTAATAAAAGGGTCAGAATACTCGAACTGGTGTTACAGAATGTCTAGGATATAGCAAAAAATACATTTCATCTTATAGAGCTTCTATATATCCCTGACATGTGTGTGGTAGTGTTAGGTCTTGAATTAAGTTGTGGATTGCAAGATCCATTTACCTGCATATACTTGGAGATCTAAGACAGATGTAATTGATATTATATTAGAATCAAGTCAAGCCTATCATGTGGGAGGGATGTTGGAAGAAAATTTGTCATCCATGTGTGTTGACCCGACCCTGATTGAGCGGAAGCAGTTTGGAGCGAGAAGTTGAGGTTTGAATTTGAAACAATAACCTCCCACCACCTTTAAATTCCATATCTCTCCTACTCCACCAAATCCATGCATGAACATATGCAAATTAGGGCACAAGCATAGAGAGAAAATTAAATAAGGGTGTGGCTTGGTTTTGGAAGATCTACATCTCAAAAACTGGTATTTAGGTTGTGGTTATCAACCTCCTTCTTTCATGCATGAGTTTCCGATCAAGAAGCGGGTACGAGATAGTGTGAAAAGCAAGCAAATCAAAGCCAATAATTCAACCTCATTTTGAGATGTCAAGTAAGTTCTATCACTCAAAACTCAGTAAGATGTTTGCTAGTATGTTTTACACAAACTATCAGCTACCTTTTATCTTTAACTTATAATTTGGAAAATATTGTTCAAGATTATGTTGCTTTGTTAAAGCAACTCTGGCTATTCCAGTTACATTTCAAGGGTTCTTTATATAAATGCCAGTTCAAACAACAAAATTAGAAGTTTATGTATTCTCTAAACATAGTTGCACCATTGTCCACTTGGCCATAGGAAATGTTGGGTGATTTCAAAGTACTAGTTGTAGGTATTTTTATTTATCCCAAATTTATATTCTATGTTTGCAACTATTTCTTAAAGTTAGCACTTGTGGGTTGTTGGTGGTGTTATTTCTGGTAGATCTCTTATAGAGAAACCAGTAATCACCTTACGGTAGGGATGTGAATGAGTTGAGATGGCTTGCAAGCCGAAACTTGAAGCTCAGACTCGACTCGAGTAAAAATGGTTCTGGTTTTTTGGCCCTAGCCGAGTCGAGCTTTTGTTCGGCCAAAAATATTAGGCTCGACCCAAACTTTCGTCTTAGGCTTTGACGAGACAAGCCGGCTCATGATTTTTTAAAATATATATATATATATAGCAGGCAGTTGCCTGGAAATTTTTTCATTTTCTACTTTTTTTTAATAAAAATATCAAGCGATTGCCTGCAATAGGCAACTTCCTGCAATTTCTCGGCAGCTAGTTGCTACCACGCAACGTGTAGCTACCTGACACAAGTAGTTACACGCTACATGCTAATGGTTTAATAAATATATTATTATTATTTTTTAAAAAAGAATATCATGCAGACTGTAGATGCCTAAATGGTTTAGTAATTTATTTTTAAGGTCCAGCTCGTCACGGGGGGCCGAAAATGGCTCGTGACCCAAGCTAGCCACACGGGCTGGCCCGAGTTTAGGTCAACAAACCAAAATGAGGCTCGACCCGAGCCTCGACTCAGTTCCAATGAGCCACGAGTCGGGCCTACTCGAGCTTTTCCTGGGTTGAGCCACAGGCCATCCCGAGCGAAATTGACATTCCTGGTTTAGTTGCTTGAATAAATAAAGTGGAAGAAGGAATACAAATGATAATTAAAAACAAAAAAAGAATATGTTATGCCTCATCCTACGAGGCTCTAATCACTTGTCACGTGGTATTTAGCTAACAAGCCACTTCAAGCTTGTACTCCCCATCATAATTGGCCAATCGAGGCTATCAAAAAGAGGAAGTCATAGCGATGTACCACTTCTACCAAGGCTCCATTTAGAGGCTAGACCTCCATGGTTGAAGCGACGTGCCACGATCTTCTTTAGCCTATTGCTGAAGCTGTGAACCTTTGATTTTACAAAGGCATCTCCCTAGTTTTCCTTCTTCCAGTAGATCTTTCGAAGTGATAAACCTTTGATTCCATGAAGGCATTTCCCTAGCTTTGCTTCTTCCAAAAGATCTTTCGTACAAGATCTTCTACAATTGATTGATGTGACTCTAAAGAGACACTCTCATTCAACTTGTTAATCTATTTTTCGGACGTGAGTTGAGTCGCGATCTATCGACGGTGTCATCCAATCAAAAATTGATACCAACAGATGGAACCGTCTTTAGAAAACTACACTTCAACCATGAGCAAACCCCGTGAGAAAAATTTACTGAAAAGCACATTCTCTTCCCCCTTGAAAAATGTTTTGTTTGAAAAGAACAAGTGAGAGTTTTGAAGAAACGTTCAAAGTGGTCTTCATTATTGGATTTTTGATCTAAAAAGCTCACAAAAGCTTAGTGTTTTAACTTTTCCTTGAACAAAGGACTAACTTTGAAGGATAAATCTGTTCAATTAAATGACCCCTTTTGAAGAAAAGAGGCATCTTATTAATATGAGCACTAGTGAAGATGTAAATCTACGAAGAGTGGTGAGGGATATAATTTAAAAAGAGACCCCTCCTGGCCGAACCACAACCACCCCTTCATCTACATAGAGGTAGAATAGTCACTGCACGCCTTATGAAAGATGTGGCAGCCATAACCTCTAATAAGAAGAGCGTCATAGAGGAAAAGTCCACCATGTGTAACTCCTTCTTCAACAAATGCAAGCACAATGGGATATGTATATGCCCCAAAATATGATCTTCCTACTCTTTAAGTACAAGTGATAGCATCATCCTAAAAGATAAAATTTCTCTTGTAGTTGAGATCTCAACTGGAGAAAGAGTTCTCGTGGTAACATGTTTGCTGTGATTATCAACATAAAAGTGCGCATCACTTCATGCAGTTCTTAGTGGTAGACAACATGTTTGCCTACCATAAAGTATAGAAAGAACTATTTTGTATGGCTTTTGCTTCTGCTCAATTAGAAGATCCCCTTTGAAGAAAAGATACATCTCATTAATATGAACACTAATGAAGATGTAATTCCATGAAGAGTTGCAAGGGGTCTAATTTAAGAAGAGACCCCTCCTGGCCGAGCCACAACAGTCTCTTCATCTACATAGGGGTAGAAGAGTCACTGCACACCTTACGAAAGATGTGGCAGCCATAACCTCTAATAAGAAGAGCGTCACAGAGGAAAAGTCCACCACGTGTAACTCTTTCTTCAACAAATGCGAGCACAATGGGGTATGTATATGCCCCAAAGTATGATCTTCCTACTCTTTGAGTTTACAAGTGATAGCATCATCCTAAAAGATAAAATTTCTCTTGTAGTTGAGATCTCAACTGGAGAAAGAGTTCTCGTGGTAACATGTTTGCTGTGACTATCAACATAAAAGTACGTGTCACTTCATGCTGTTCTTAGTGGTAGACAACATGTTTGCCTACCATAAAGTATAGAAAGAACTATTTTGTATGGCTTTTGCTTTTGTTTCCTATAGAAGAGATTTTGGAGTAAGCTACCTTAATTTTTTATTCGGAAATCAATTTTTAAAATATTCGTCTATTCCAAAAGTGCTTTTAGAGAAAGTCACATTGGATCAACTTTCTCTAAAAACTCTTCTAACTAGAAGAAATATTTTCATAAAATTAGTTAAATGGGTCCAAAAGCTACTTTTGGATCGCAAAATCTCTTTTTTACTTTTCAAATGTAATGCCAACTAACCCTAAATGCTCTTTGAATCTAGAATTGCATAAGTGACACCTAAGGGATGACATGTCGACCATTAAGATGAGGCACATCGTCCATCCAATGATAAACACCCCACTTCTTCAACTATAAAAGCTCACATTTAGTATTATTTGAAGGTAATGCTATTTTACACTTTCAACCTGTAATATTGTTTCCTATATACAAATTGATATTCGTACACATACTTGTGGTTCATGTCTTTAGTTCATCCCACACCCAAATATGTTGGTTGATTGTCTTGACTATCAAAGTGCTCGTGGTCGCCTCTCCCACCACCAAAAAAGGCCATGTACTTATAATGGTTTGTTCAATTATGCAAGAAACTTATGTTGGAAATTTACTTAGTCATGCACAGTAGAAATTAAAATAATTTCAATTTCTACCAAGGATCCGCTTTGTGTTAAGTAGAAATTGTGATAAGAATCATACATTTAGTTAATTCTGTAAAGAACAATCACGATATACAATTCACATATGTCCAATTGTCCAGCTTTCAATGAAATTTCACACAGGGAACAAAATTGAGAGAATTAGGATTTATCTTTTCTTAAGTTATCAAGATAATAATTTTGTTATGTTTTTTCAACCATATCTTCTTAATAGAAGTTCAAGTGCGCTTGGCCCGTCACTTAAACTAAATCTAGTCCAATGTTTAATTAGTCTAATCAATTAAACTTAGTCCATGAATGAATTAATCTAATTAATTAATTTGGTCCACTAATAAGTAAGCCAATTAATTAATTATATTAATGTCCAACATCTCTCAATTAATTAATTAGAAACATCATTATTCTAGTTCTCCTTTTGATTGTTACACATTAGGTTCCCATATCATGATGTCTAACAACATGAACTATTATTTTGTTATATTCAAAATAAGATAAAATAAAACACTCTTTTAATTTATCATTAATTCACCTGAATTAATCAATTCATATTCGTCGTCCCAAGTTGACATCTAGCGTTGGGCAACTCATGTAATGAAAAATGTCACGTGATATAAAAAAAATCGTTCAATTATCGTGAAACTATAATCTCTTCATAATATGATCCGATCAATTACGAGATATGAAGTGTGTCAATCTCAATTATCAATCATATCGTTCATCACACTATTAAGTCAATATAAATTGAAAACTCTTATCTACTTATGAGTACACCTTGGCCAAGGATTTCATTATCAACTTAACTGAATGAAATATAGATCATAATCCCTTACTATATTAGAGGAAGGAATCCTCAATTGATCATTCACAACATTCATATAATTCTTGATGTACTCGAACGATGACATATTAGTAACCTTTGGCAGAGCAACATCAA
Organism: Fraxinus greggii; assembly: GCA_903798315.1. Taxonomy (NCBI): domain Eukaryota; kingdom Viridiplantae; phylum Streptophyta; class Magnoliopsida; order Lamiales; family Oleaceae; genus Fraxinus; species Fraxinus greggii. The sequence continues at coordinate 5,351 of CAIGRK010033142.1, read as the reverse complement.
ACACCATCAAGGCATGACTATTCTCGTATAAAGCACTATAATGACCTCAAGTCAAATGACTAATTTCACCATCGAATGTTAGAGATTAACTACCGACACTCGGATAGTTATCTATGTGGAATCTCTTCAATGGATCTCCAATGTTTTGTTCTTCAAACAAAACATTAACAATTTCATTTAACTGTTATCACATTTTAGCTTGTGAGATTAATTAATCACTTCACAAGTGAGAAATACTACACGTGATGGTCTATCCATAATGACAATATCTGTATCGTGTTACTACTTACGATCATGAATAATTTAAGATTCAGTCATATATATAATTTGTTCATCACTAGTACAACTCCTTATTATTAACAAGTTACTATGACTTGAATCCACGGAATTTATTAGTATAATTAATAGAAAAGTAATTCAATAAAACAATAGATCTTGTCAAGTAAATGTATTAAACATATTAAAAGTACTTATAACCCAAATCGATTGAACGTAGGGCATAATACTTACAAACTCCCATTTGCAGTAGATCCAATAACTAATGTATCTAATACCATAAGGGTCTACATGAAGATTATTATTGTAGTGCAACAACGGCCTTATCAATGGATTTGCAATATTATCATCTATGGGACTCACTCTATCTTCATATCATTTCTGTGTAAAATCTCTTGATGAGATGGTATCGCCTTAGCACATGTTTAGATAGTTGATGAGACCTTGGTTCCTTTGCTTAAGCGATGGCTTCATTGCTATCATAATACAGAGGTATGGGATCAATAATGCTAGGAACAACTCCAAGTTCATTAATGAACTACTTGATCCAAACAACTTCTTTTGCTACTTCAAAAGCAGCAATGTACTCGACTGGTGTTGTTGAATCAGCAGTTGTTTTATGTTTGGAACTTTTCCAACTCGTTGTTAAAAGTAAACACATATTCAGATTGAGATTTGCTATAATCCATGTCAGTCTAAAAGCTAGCATCAGTATATCCATAAACTCTTAGTTCATCTCCTCTATATATTAAGAGCTTATCTTTAGTTATTCTTTAGAACTTAAAAATGTTTTTAACTGCTATCTAATGTTTCTCACCAGGGTTTGCTTCAAACTTGTTCATAACACTTAGAGCATATTAAACATCTGGTCTCGTACATAGCATCGCATACATGATAGATCCTATTGTTGACGCATAAAGAATTTTATCCATGTGATTCCTCTCATCCGGCGTAGGACACATATCCTTTGAGATAGGACATAATCTTCTCTTGAATTCTTGCGTGTTAAATCCCCTTAAGATATTATCTATGTACGAATATTGGGATAAGCCAAGCAATTTTCTAGATCCATCTCTATAGATCTTGATACCTAAGATACAAGTTGCTTCTCCCATATCTTTCATGGAAAAATTCTTTAACAACCATAATTTCACCAATTGAGTCGTTTTCCATTAATAATATTCCATCTACATACAATTTTAGGAATACGGCGTCACTCCCATTTGTCTTCCTCTAAACACGTGGTTCATCTTCGTTTTTAATAAAATCAAAATTTTTAATGTCTCATCAAAGAGAAGATTCTAGCTTCTAGAGACTTGGTTCAATCCATAATTGGATCGATCAAACATGCATATTTTGTTAGCTTTTTTAGATTCAAAACTTTTGGGTTGTGTCATGTACACTTCCTCGTGCAAGTTCCCGTTAAGGAAAGCAATTTTGACATCTATTTGTCATATCTCATAGTCATAATATCCTACTATTGCATGCAAAATTCGAATGGAGTTTAGCATGACTACAAACGAAAAGGTTTTATCAAAGTCAACTTCTTGTCTTTGTTTGTAACATTTGGCTATTAGCCTTGTTTTATATGTATGGATGTTGACATCTATGTCGACCTTTTTCTTGAAATCCATTTACAATCTATGGGTTTTATCCCATCATGTGGATCTACCAAGGTCCAACCATGTTTAGATACATTGAGTTCATTTCGAATTACATAGCTTCCTACGATTTCTTTGAGTCAATACTTGACTTTGCTTCTGCTTAATTAGTAGGTTCATCATCCTTGATTAGTAATCGTTAATTTGTACATTCTAGGAGGTCGAATGATCATACTTGACTTACGCTAAGCCGGAGTGTTCTCAGAAGTCTCTATGTTCTGATCAAGAGTTTGTCTTTCATCAGATATAGGATCAGACTATCCACTCATAGAATAAACACTTTCTCTATAACTATGGAAACTGTAAAACTTCTGGAAGTTTTAATTTGCTCATAGTCATCTCCTAGAATAAATTATAAATTTGGCATATCTTGAAAAGAACACATTCTTCTCAATGGGGTTATAGAATTGATATCCTATTATCTTTTTTGGATATTTTAAAAATATGCGTTTATCATATTTAGCCTTAAACTTATCTGATTGAATGTGCTTTACATAAGCATCATAGCCCCAAACTTTAGTATGAAACAAGTTCGGCCTTCTGCCTTTCTATAACTTGTATGGAATTTTGTCAACCGACTTAGATGGGGGCATGATTTAGTGTATATCATTTTGCAATCAATGCATGATCCCATCATATCTAATAGTGTGATATTCCTCCATTCAAATATAGCATTATGTTATAGTGTATGTTGTGGAGTCCACTACAAGAGAATCTCATTTTTTTAAATAATCTAAAAATTCTCCTTTTAGATATACTCCATCTCGATCTGATTTTAGTATGAAAATATATTTAGCTATTTTTTTCCACTCTAAGCTTGATTTTGAACTTTTATAGTGCTTCATGCTTAAACGTCATCAAATATACATTGCTATATTTAGAATGGCTATTAGTAAATGTGATGAAGTAAGAGAAATCGCCTCTGGTAGTGATTGACATGAGTCCATATAGATCATTATGTATTAGGCCCAATAATTGTGCATCTCTTTCTCCTTTCATAGTAAAAGGGAATTTGGTCATCTTGCCTAATAGGTATTATTCATATTTGTTAAATGATTCAAAATCAGTGGACCCCAAATATCTATCTCTATGTAATTTGGAATTGTGTTTCTCACGTATATGACCTAGTCTAAAATGTCAAAGATAGGTATTATTTAGGTTGTCACTTTTATGTCTTTTATTTTCCATACTCCTAATAGATGACTCGATATCAATAATATAAACATCATTTAGTAATGTACCACGACCATAAAAGGTTTCATAAGGAACAACGATTGTCCTTAACATTAATTGAAAAATCACTCATGTCCAAACATAAAATAAAAATAATGTGTTTAGTAATGATGGAAACAAAATAACAATTCTCCAACTCTAACACTAAGCCCAAAGGCAATGGTAAGAAATATGTTCATGTAACTAACACGACAACTCTTGCTCCATTCTCCACATACAGGTCAACTTCTCTTTTCTGCAGTGGTTTACTTTTCTTTAATCCATACATATTTATAGAAATATGAGATCTATATCCAATATCTAAAATCTAATGAAGTAGACATATTAGTCTCAATTACAAAAATACTTGAAGTGGAAGCTTTAGAAGACTTCTTTCCCTTCAAGCTGGCGAGGTAAGCTTTGTAGCTCCTCTTCTAAGACCTTTCATTCCTCAATGCTAGCACAAGTCATTAGACTTGATATTGTCATTGTTTGCTTTAACTGTCTTGTTATTGCTCCTAGCCTTCTTGGATATTTTCTTAAAACTTTCTTTAATCTTCCACTTAGTGCCCTTGGAGTAATGAATGACCAAGACATGCCCACTACTAGCTTTGACATTGGGCTCAACAGTCCTAAGCATTTTAAACAACTCCGGGAGTGTGCACTCCAGCTCATTCATATTGAAATTCATAATAAAGTGTAAATAACTCTCTGGCAGAAATTGTAGAACCAAGTCAACACTTAGTTCATGGTTCATCACTGAACCCGATTGAGCCAACTTCTCAATAAAGCCAATCATCTTCAGTACATGACATTGACTGAAGATCCTTCTACCATTTTGTTCATGTATAGCTTCTTGAAAGTTTCATATCTTTCTATGCGTAATTGTTCATCATACAACTATTTGAGATGAAAATCATAGTGTAACCATCCATACCCTCATGTTGTTTCTGCAACTCAGGTGACACAGCTGCGAACACCGTACATGTGCAGTATTATCGTTATTACTGATTTTATTGTAAATAGTCACCACTTCCTTGATCAAGTCCTAAGTAGGTTTCTCTAGAAAAGGGTTGCTAAATTAAGGACATCAATTTTCTCATGCTTTAGAACTCTTCTCAGATTGCATTTCTAATTGATAAAATTTGGCCCAGTCAATTTGTTGGCATTAAATATGCCTCTCATGATTCAAAAATTGTAAACGACGAAAAGTAAATAATTAACATAAATTAAAATGCATATCATAATTTGATATGAACTTTAATTAAACTAAATATGATCCCATTGTTTAAAATGAATTTATGACTGACACACATAAATTAATAGAATTCACACTTGGTTTTCAATGGGTTAGGATCCCATTTGATATATTAAGACATTGAGTGTACTCAACAACCCTTAATAAAATATTTGGGTAGATACTATTATCAATTGTATCTCTATACAACTTCCAAATTATTAAGATGACAATTATTTGTCTTCACACATCTCATGTATTAGTTTAACATATCCCTGATAGATAAATTTTAGTTAAGTCGAACCATTATTCAGAAATATCTAATATTTCTTAGTGTCAAACATATACCCAATATACCAACTTTGAGTGTATTCAATAAGTTGAGATCGATATAAGACTCTCATTTTTCACTATAATGATCGAAGGCAAATAATAAATTGACTCAATATTTTAACGAAAGATTTATCATGCAAAGGTCTCATCATAATAATTATATATATTTTATTATACATTTAGCATGCAAATAAACATACATATAATAGTGTAGATGATTATGGAATTTACTATCTAGCATGCAAATAAACATATATATAATAGTATTGACGATTATAAACATAGCATTGAATTATACAATGTTCCATCTATATTGTCTCCCCTCTTCTAGTTTCTCCAATTAGTCCAACTGCAACATGTATCCTATACTAGTTGGCACGCATGCCTAAATAATTGGACAGCATGTCCATAAAATTACAACGGACTCACAGGTCCAAAATAATAAAAGCTCGCGGCCCATAAAACAACAAGAATAAAACTAACCATTCAACACATCTACATAGTCGAGTCCATAATCATCCACTAGTAAACATTCATCAAATAAATGCTTCCTACATAATATCTAATATTATATGCAAACATGTTTCAAGTTTCTAGCAATTAAAATCGTCTAAACTAATTTAGACAAATGG
>CAIGRK010033133.1:0-11280 GCA_903798315.1 Fraxinus greggii | reverse complement strand
AAGATAGGGAGAAAAGGGAGAGAGCGCCAACTTCTTATGTGTAATCGCAACACCTCTATCTGTGTGTGTGTGTTTTGACATGAAGATTCCTAAAGGTATGTTTCGATACCATCTTCAAAATGGTGTTCACTCTCCGATTCATTTTCCATCACCAACGTCACAGCAGCACCCAGAAGAAAAGTACACACTAAACTTTTTGGTATGTCTCTCTTTTCTTGTATTTCATCTACAACCTAAAAAAGATTCTTTGATGATGAAATCCTCGCTTCTTAAAGTCATTATAAGTACACAAATGAAGAAGAAACGTTTTCAAGTAGGACCAAAATTTTTAGAGAGGACATATAGCTAAAAGATGTGCTTTTAAATGTTCTTTGACAACAACGGAAAGCCTGAAAAAATGCATTTTATCAAAATTTTTGTAGATGATCTATTTCTCTCTTCTTCTCTTTTCCTTTTTGTTTTCGTTTTCTTTGATTCTTGATCTAATTTTCTATTCCATTTTCTGATATATCTTGTATTTCCTTTTTTTCTGAGAGAGAGAGAGAGAGAGAGGTGGTTGGGTTGGAGAGGAAGGGATAGTGCTTTCACTCGTACAATTTTCTTGATGCTAAACTATTAAACTGGTATAACTACGTAATTGGCCATCCTAATTGGGCAAATCTTATCTTGTTAAAAAGGTTTTAAACTTTGTCTACCATCCTCAATACATACGTCGATGCATTTTTTTTATTTTTTTCACTACGTACGATTCACATCACATAATTATCCCGCAACGCATATCAAAGTTGGATACTTCTCTCTACAAGTACTGTATGAAACTGTTCTTGGATCTTATCACTGCTTAACTGAAGAGAATTGAAGATTGGAATCCTAATTGCAGAATCAGTTTACCTCTTAACGTTCTGACAGCTTAACTTCTCACATCCAAACATTTTATATTACTTTTGATAGTATCCAACAATACAAGTTGAAAAGAAAAATATTCAATGCGCTCCTAGTGCACATACATTGCATTCTTATTTTTCTAATGCACACAAATAGCATGTGATTAGTTCTTTTTTGTATATACGTACTTGTTTTGGTACCAATTATTATAAGATCCCGTAATTTTTACTATAATATTATAGAAATGCATACGTTTTCATAACACAATAGCAAGACAATAAAGTTGCATGTACAGGGCTTTTCTACAGAATTTGAACATTTGAACAGGCTGCTGAGTGCTGTTCATGCCAGATTCTATTTATTTAATTTTGTTTTGAAATTACCACAAATAGTTTGATGGGAATTTTTATTTTGCTTTTACGTAAGTGGAAATATTTTTGGGTAATTAGCATATAACGTCCCCACATTTTACTATTATTGTGAAAAATGTCATTCCCTTTCATTTTTTGACATTTTCACCATTGTTTTCACATTTCATTGCGCAAAAGGTCATTTTTAACTATTTTTTCTCAATTAAAAATTGTGAAATAACGAATATACCATTCTCTTTAAATAAAATAAAATGAAAAAAAAAAATTGCAATCATAGTCCTAATTTTTTTGAAAAGTGCAAATGAGTCCCAAATAATTTATTAAAAGGGTAATTAGCACATAATGTCCCTATCTTTCACTATTATTAAAAAAATTCATATATTTTATTTTTTTGGTATATTCACCCTTAATTACACATTTAATTGTGCAAATCATCATTTTATCCATTTTCATCCAATTTCTCAGTAAAAAGCTTCGAAATGATGAATATATCCTCCCATTTTTTTTTAAAAAAAAAATTTAAAGAATTAGTTGCATCCATAGTCTCAATTTTTTAAAAAAGTGCAAAACGAGTCCCCAATAAATTATTAAAAAAATTAATTTTTTTTAAAAAAAAATGCAAACGAGTCCCAATTATATTTATTTAAAAATTAAAAAAATTAAAAAGTGTAAATGAGTCCCAAATAAATTATTAATGAATTAGAAATTAGAAAAAATATTTAAATATGAGGATACATACATTATTTCACAAGTTTTTATTGAGAAATTGGATGAAAATAATGGTTTGTACAATCAAATCTATAATTAAGGGTGAAAATGTCAAAAAAAATAAAAGTTAGGAATGTTTTTCATAATAACAGTGAAAGATATGAATATTATGTATTAATTACTCTTTTAATAATTTACTTGGGACTCATTTGCATTTTTTTTAAAAATTGGGAGTATGATAACAATTAGTTTTTTTTCTTTTTCTATTTGTTTTATTTAATGAGAATGGCATATTAGTCGTTTCACAATTTTAAATGAGAAAATAGATGAAAATGACATTTTGCGCAATGAAAGGTGAAAATACTAAAAAATGAACGGTATAAACGTTTTTCACAATAATAATGAAAGACGATAACGTTATGTGCTAATTACTCATTCAAACATCATAGGATAATTTCCATTAAGGTAAGGAGTATCAATCTTTGGAAAAATTTAGCTATGAAATTATGCATGTCGTATAATGCTTATCCAAACAGTACTTGATGGCTATCTCAATCCAACTAGAAATTAATTAATTAGCCCGATTTATTTCTTCATAATGCACATCACTTATTTAATTTATAAATTACTTAGAAATTGTATTTGATATTATGGATTAAACTAAAGATTAAAGAAAAAGTATTTGACGAGGTTCATCTTTGATATTATAGATTAAACAAAAGATTAAAGAAAACGTATTTGACAATATTTATAATATTTATCTAATTTCATTTTAATTGTCACTAATTCATATCCCAGAACGTAATATATTTTATGTAATTATATATATGTGTTGTAATTTTCATCTTTTATTCGAGCTTGAGATTATTTTTTTGTTGAATAATTGGACGTTTTAACCATAAAGAACACTCCATTGATGACATTGACATCAAATTCAAGACCCATTTGAGCCCTATTTTTAATAAATAATGAATTTTATAATAGTAATTTTTTGAAGGTAGTGTGGTTAAAAATACGAAAAAAATTGGATTAACGTGTATATTATTTTATCTGAAGAAAGTGTGATTTAAAATGGGTTTAAAAAAAAATATACTTTGAGATAACGTGACTTAAACTGAGGCTAAATCAAAATTAATTTTTCGTTGAATAATCAAATGTTTTAACCATAAACAGTATCACGGAAGTATAAAGAAAACCCATCCGTGTGTACGATAGAACAGCATTTGACGACTATCAATGCAAAAAACTATTTGTAACTATGAAATAAATTTAACATTCAATCTGTCGATAAATTTGTCCTATAACCAACAAAAATTCCGTAAGGGATAGGAACAAAAAAAAATTTCGTTGTTGAAACTGCATTTTTTCTAATTGGGAAACTTTTGAAAGCAAAATCACTTATTTTGTATAATGGCTTTCACGCGACAAAAGAAAATAATCTTTTGACTTTGAATATTTCTTTATTTAATAATTGGCATTATTTAATTTTGATAATTTAATTACATCTTCAATAATATAGTAGATAGCATTACTGTCTCTTTAATGTAATTAATTTTATCCACTTGTCAGTTTTTTTTTTTTTTTAAATAATAGATGACTGATCATAAAAATCCGGCCTGAATTGATCGGAACCCAGTCCATCCAGACCCTCAACCGGGCTAGGTTGACTAACCAGACCGGTGTACATATTGTGCTTGTTTGGGAGGAATTAAAATCTAATTAAAATTAAAAATATAGTTGTTATTGGGTTCCACTCGTCTAACAAAAGTCAACAATAACGACTAGTTTTTCAATTTTAATCCGATTTTAATCTCTACCGAACACGTCCATTGCCTGATCAAGAACTAGTTACTTTGAATAAATTGACCATTTTACTGAAAATTATTTTCTCAAACTTTGCCATTGAATCTTGAACAAGTTCTCCATGTTGTTCGGTCTTTGTTAAATCAAACAATTATTTTATGAAGTTACAATAAAGAATTTATTTTTAAATAAGATGAATTTAATACTTTAAAATAAAATCGGCTGGTAATGAATAAAATGCCTGCACGTAAGAAATATGGGAACAAAAATTGTATTAGAATATCTATATAATACGAAATTATATAGTAACAACTAACAAATAATTTCACAATATCAAAATTTAATTATTTATAGACATGGAAATAAATGGTGACAATAACTTTACAATTTCAATTTTTTCTCGAGAAAATTTGTACGTTTGACAAGTTATAATAAATTTTAAAGTAATGGCCCCATCAATAAATAAATTAATAAAAATATAAAAAATTAAGTACTAATCAAAGATTTATTGAAAACAAACTAAAATTTTGAAAAATAGTTCATGAGTCGATAATATTATAATGAAAGAGTAAATGGATATTTTAGCTTATATGTTAGTACTTCATAAAGTGAAGAATAGGGAGAGTAATTATTTTGTGAGGAAGTCGTTGGTGACTGAAGTAATATTGATAATTCTCGACAAAATTACTATAGACATTTATGTTGATAATCGTTAACGAATGTGTGTTGATGATTACCAACTGTTAGAATTGAATTGTGCCTCGAATTCTTATTGAGTATTGGGTTGTAAATATTGTTGGAGGAGTATTGGGAGTTGGTAGTGGATTTGAAGATGTCTCGAATGAGTCCAAGGTGAATTTGACTCATATTTCATCTCAAATTCTCCATTATTGATTTTACCCATTGTATTGAGACTTCATCTTATATTAAACTTTTCATGTATTAATTCTTCTAGTATGTTAGGGATTCATTGGTTATAAATATATGATGTATAACACATATTGAAATTGACCAAGTGTCCAATTAGTTATTAGTCCAAACATATCATTTGTAACTTCTTACTATTAATTATAGTGAATTTTCCATCCCTATATGCGGTTTTCCCGGATTTGGGTTTCCACGTAGTATCAGAGCCAAGGTTTTTTGCTGGTTTCTTGGGAGGTCCAAATTGATTATTAAAGCGAGATTTGAACAAGGACAATTGCTTCAGGGACGACAAGTATGAAGTTTAAATTTTCGATTTTGGATCGCAACAAGATTTTCTGTTAAGTCATATTTTTTATTTGGATGCTGAAGGAAGCAGTGTAAGGATTGATTATATATCTTGGAAGATTCAACAATCACTTTAGATGCAACTGCAACTTGTAGTTCACTAAGTGATAACTCGGGTATAGTTGGTTGTAATCGGGTTGCTCTTCATGATTCGAAAATTTAGGTGAAGTTGGAAGTGCTCGTGGTTATTTGAGCAGGTTTGGTGACTCAACTGGAGTTGGTAACAAATGGGATAATTCAAACAAGTTTGGTAAGCAAGGTCTAGTATGCAGGCTTGGATTATGCCCACAGTCGTTGAGTATGCCCAGAGAGGCATGGTGGAAAAGGAGGAGTAATTTGGCGGAGTATTTTATTTGGAGATTTTTTTGAGTTTAATAGTTAAGTTTTATTCCTCACAATGAAATTCATGTTAATGTGGAATTTGTTAGAATTTGGTTGTGACTTGATCTCTTGTTGATTATTTGATTGAAATTATTGTTGGAGCAGTATTAAGAGTTGGTAGGAGACTTGAGTAAGTCTTGAAGGAATCCAATGTGAGTTTGACTCCTATTTAATCACAACTTCTTCATTATTGGTTTTACCCATTGTATTGGAACATCATCTTATATTAAACTCTTCATATATTTTAGTTCTTCTAATATGTTAGGGATTCTTTGGTTATAAATATTTAGTGTACAACACATATTGAAATTGACCAATTAGTTATTTGTCCAAAAAAATTCTTTGTAACTCCTTATTATTAATTATAATGAATTCTCCATCTCATGGTTTTCCCGAATTTGAGTTGAGTTTTCGCATAAATCTTGCTTTCTTTGCGATCCATTATTTTCATATTATTTATATTATTCTCGTTCTCAACACCAATGATATCATTAGTCAGTAATTCTGTGTTCATCAAAACATATTGATTTCTATCAAAATTGTTACCACCCCTAGTTTCTCGTCGATGATTGGAGCACTGTTAGTAATTCCCCACAACATAACTGATGAACAATTACTGAGAAAGGTGTGTTGATGCTTACGAACATTCTCGTTACTATAATTCTGCATGAATCATCAATAGATATTGATTTCATTCAAAATCACTATATCATATTAATGAATACCACTAAAAGCATTCGTCAGTGATCATTTGCTTCTTTAGTTTTTAACTATTATTCAGACCCTTTTAGTAATTATGCCCAAAACCTTAAAATTTTTCGAGTCACCTTTGTTCGTGATTGTTTATTTTTTGATAAATTATTGCAAATGTCTCCAACTTTTTTTTTTTTTAACAATCTCATCTCCAACCGTTTTACTTTCTATTCCTAAAGTTATCTTGTAATTGGAATAAGCTCGTGCTGATCTACCCTATCGAAATTGTGTCGATCATAATATTTTTCTTCTTTAATCATATTTAATTGTATCTACAACTATTATGTACTACTTATTATTCAGTATGAACAAAATTGCAACTTTCGTTACGTCGAAACTTGAAAGTGAAAGGGCAACTCAATTTGTAGTTTTTCCCATAGATTAGCTTATTTTAATTAAGCAATTTTAGTTGACTCGGAAATTAGTTGAATTGAAATGATCAATAATTTTGAAACTCGTTATCAACTTGAGCAAGTTTACTAGTCACAAAGTAAACAAGTGTCAGCTTATAATTAAATTAATAAAAACGTCCTTATCTAAATGGACTAGATTCAGGTATTTACTCTTAAAAATACTAGATTCCCCTTTGGACTTGCCCACCACTTGTTCGATATAATGTTTCTTTGACATTACAAAGTAAATACCAACAATAATACTATATTTTATTATAAGATAACAATATTCTAACGGGTTCGCCGAAAACTTGAAATCCATTTGAATTCAACATTTTCACGTTATCAAGTCCATGTTTGAATTTAGCATAAAAAAAAATTCATAAAAATATAGGTAAAAATTAATAATTAATTTTAACCACAAATTTCATAAAATTTGCAATTTTTATGAACTTTTCAACCATAAATTACATCAACTTTTATTAAAATTTATTAAAAACCGAGCCGTAAGGTAAATGAGCTCATCCTCTATTAAAGCTTTTGAAAGAGCTTGCAATATAGATTAGCAAGGAAGTAAATTACTAAACAAAAACTTGATAAAAGTTGTTGGTCCATGAAATGTGCTGTTGAAAATGAGTTTTGGAAAACGGGGGACAAAAACGGGCTAAATTTCATTTTATTTCAAGTCGGTAAGTAAATATAAACTTTGGTACAATTGGATCAACGAGGGTAAATGTTTTTCACAATATACTTTGGCCGTCTATGTACTTAGTTTGAGAAGAAGAGAAGTTGAAGTGGCAGGCTCAGTCGGCAAATTACTAGAGTACCACGACAAACTAACAAATAAGAATGGAGTGACCAAATTGTAAAAAGGTTTTTAAGTCCAAAACGGAGTTCACAGACGTGAAATTTAGCTAAAAGTTTAGTGAACAACACTGAACTTAACCTGAAACTAACATTGAACCAACTTACACAATGCTTGTGCAGCGGTCATTCTTTTTCTACGGTCTTTGTTGAGAAGCCTTTACAAATTCTTTGGCTTCGACCGATACTACTGGCCACGGTAAGTCATCAAAGTTGGGATCGGCTCATAGCACAGATCAAAAATTCCTGATTCCTTGCGTGCCCAAAAAGGTTATATACGTTATAACACCAACACTCCACATCTTCAGCGATATCTGATCTACGAAGTACTTCAGGTGCAACATATAGTTGATGCGCTGATCTGCAAATGTACAAGAACTGAACGTGCTGTATTTTGAGCTTAATATTGACAACACGTAAAGCGACAAAGCCACAAATAGAATAGGTATGAAGCCAAAAAAATACAAGTAAACTGGATTGTTAGTATCAATCGTTTATCATAAACAGCCCGATAATATGATTTATGTTACGTCTCGCCACTAAAGCTCTCACGTGAAGTCTACGTGACTTCTCACGTGGAGTTCAATGGATCTACCAAAGCTCTTTCACCGAAGCGGTGGCATGCAATGGATCTACCGAAGCCCTCTTGCCGACCAAAGCCTTTTCGCCGAAATGGCGAAAGCCCTCTTGTCGAAGTGGTGATGCTCAAGGACGCTAAATTCGAAGCTTTACCACGACAAGTGACGACCCACATCTGAAGATCCTAAATTGATAAAATTTTGTGCAAATTATTGATGGGACTCATGTGATGAGTAATATATCGGAGTCTTGTCAACATAGGTTGTAGGGTAGCTATCTTTTTTTAAGAGCATTAAATGCGTCACATGCTATTATGGTTAAAATTAATACTTAGGATAAGATGTTTTGGTTAAGGAGATGAGAACACATGTCCCCTCATCCAATGGACACAAATTCACATGTAACACGACAAATATTTTCCCTAGTGTCATTTGGGAGATGCAAATACACCTATTTTAAGCTATATGTTATCTCCTCTTGAGTTGAATCTTTTGTTGGTAAAATTAGATATTTGATCTTGATTTTTAGTTTGTGTATCGTTGATTGTTCCTTATCATGTGATCCCGCTCACATATCTTGCCGGAGCTCGAATATTTTGTCTCGCATTATAAAGTTTCTCCACCGTTCAAACCCGAAACAACATCCACTAGTAATCCGTCCAAACGAGTTAGAATTAGTTTACGTGGAAACGAATGGGACCCGGTATCTGTTGTCCATATTAATGGTACAAAAAACAAGGTCAACAATTTACATTTAGAACTAAGGTGTCAATGGATTCAATCTGGTTTACATCCAATCTTAGCATACTTATTACGAGTAATTCATCAAGAGTAACTGGACATACTTCTGTGTATTAAGCCCCCTCAACAGTGAGGCTCTAAGTGAAGGGCATAGCGTTAAATCTGCCTCATTGTTCCTATCCGACTAGTACGAAGCGCTGCTATGGAACATCGGCACTAACAGAATGGATAGAGCGGAAACTGCAACCACCACATAAATAAGAGATTCCGACCGTTGGGAATCTTAACCAGAAATTAAGGGACGTCCTAGTTGAAATCGCACATTCAACGCTATATGTTTTTTTGGGTTGACAAATTATTCAATATAAAGCTCCGTTGAAATATACCTCTGGCTTCGATAAAAATATTTCCAATAGTCATCCTGACGAACAAAACTCATTTCATAAGCAACTTAATTTCGTCAAACAAATAATTAGAACTCATCCTGGTAAAGACAATATAATCTAAGATGCAAGACAACATGAGTTCTTCGTATGTTGCATTTGGTAGAACCTTTTTCGAGTCAAACTATACTATGATACTTGCAAGAAAACATTGTTACATAGGATCAAAATTGTTGTAAAAATATTAACTAATACAAATTGTACAAAATGAAAAATGTACAAAAATTCTACAATTATGAATTGGAGTTAATAGTTATACCAAAAATTCTAAGGCCTGTTTGATTTCGCAATTTTTTCATGGAACTTGGAAATGAAATTTCATCTTCCACCAAAAGTCATGTTTGATTGGAAAAATATTCTTGACAATTCATTTTCCATCTTTTGTCTCACACGGTTCCTATTCCATGGTTTTGAGGAAAATCAATTGCCACCAATTTGGTGGGATTTGGTTTTCCAGGTTGCTCTTTTTTTGGTAATGGAAACAAATTATGTCCCTAATTGTAACAAAATATATCCCTTTAATGGATAATTTTCATGTAAAACGAAGCCAAACGAACATCAAAAGATCCAAAATTTCAATATTTCACAGTGAAAAATTATACTAATCAAATACAATTAATTGACAAATCAAAGGAAAACAATTCTAGGCAATTCAATTACCTAGAATTCATTTTCTTTCCACCCAAATTTCACTCTTGCAATTAAACGGACCTTAACTAAAAGTCAATCACATCATGTGTCTGAATTGATGATTCCAATAAAAAATCGTGTACACAAATATGCAACAGCAAACCAGCATTGAATTCAAGTTTTGTCGTTGCAAAAATGAAGTAGACAACTGGGAGAGTTGTTAGGACGTTAAGGAAATTGTTCTTTTCCAGACTATAAAACTCATTAAAGAGTATTGGTTTAGTGTACAAGTGAAAGAGGACCAAAATGGAGATAAAAATACGAGTGTTGTAAACATGAAACACATCAAATCCCCCCAACCTTTCTCCTCTCATTTTGTTTTTGTCCTAAATTCACGTTATATTTTATTGGCTAAGCATGATAAATTTACTTAGCCCCTGTTTCGTTTTAGGAAAAAAAAATAATTTTTTAGTAATCTCTGATAAAAATTGATGGACTGTGTGATTGACAAGTTATGAATCTCATGAAATTTGTGGTCAAAATTAATTGATAATTTTAACTTGGATTTTAATTAAATTTTTTAGTTAAAAACCAAACAGCGACTTAAAATGTAAAACAAGAAGTTATTAAGGCCTCGCTTGGCCACTATTATTCCTCATTAAATTATAATTCATTTTTTTCTCTCTTCTTATCGACCACACATTTTTCAATAAAATAATATTACACGTAAAACCAATAACTTTTCATTTTTTATTCATATATTCTCCCCCTCATTATAATGTGGAATAATGAGAGCAAAATGGACGCTAAATAAATGTTTGGTATTTTTTTAATTTGAATGATTTACTTCAATGTATTTCCGAGGAAGTAAAATATCCATATTAGAATTGATCTCTCGCTCTCAGTGGGTAGGATAAAAACTCCCAACTACTGATGTGACAGAGAAAATCGTGAATATGGTTTTCTAAATGTATGGCTGTCGTCAAAAATCATAAGTAATGTTCTCTTGTTACGTCAACAATGTCAAGGTTTTATTTTGCCTACTGTAGATATGTGATCAGATCTGATATCTATATTATCTCCTTTGTAATTGAATATACACGGGGTGATTTATAAATATAAGAGAGAGAAGCTATGTTCACATAGAAAATATGATATTATCGTGATTAATATGTTTCCATAGGGAACAATGTCAAATCTCAAATTTGAGTTTAAGATAAGCAAGTAGGCCTGAATCCCAGATCTTCGATGGAATGTCATTTGCCCAAAAAAAAGTAGGTATTTTTTTATTATTAAAAGATAAAAGTGTTGAGTTTATAATGTAGTGAAGAAATAATTATTACAACTATAATGCAGAAATATAAACTCTCAAAGTGTAAAATCGAACCAAAATATACTCAAAGCTTCTTCAACACTACTAATGGAGTGTCTATAACATTGGTCTCAGATTCTTGCCACA
>CAIGRK010033102.1:0-12688 GCA_903798315.1 Fraxinus greggii | reverse complement strand
GGTTATGGGAAATAACATAACATGTAGAGTTGAAGGCATTGGTAATGTAACATTGAAATTTGATAAAGGTAATATATGTACTCTTGAAAGGGTTAGATATGTTCATGAGTTAAACAGAAACATGATTTCAATGGGAGACTTAGAAGACAATAGTTTACATGGTAGAATTGGAAATGGTTTATTGAAAGTGATGAAAGTTTTTCTCTTGTCATTTTCAAAGGCTGTAAAAGGAATGGAATCTATGTTACTAAAGCTGAAACTGTATCTGAGCTTTCTGCTGAGTCTTCCAATGTTGAACTTGGTGATTCTTTAAAGTGGCACAAAAGAATGGCCCATGTTAGTGATAAGGGTCTTTAGTTCCTTCACAAGAAAGGTGCTTTTGGAAATGATTGTTTGACTATCATCCCCTTTTGTGAAAATTGGCTGCATTTCAATACAGGAAAGCACAAGTTCACCTCTATTCTATAATATTTCCACTTTGACCTTTGGGGTCCTTCATCAACTATCACTCATGAAGGAAATAGATGTTTCTTATCCCTGCTTGATGATTATTCTAGAAATGTTTGGATTTATTTGTTGAGATAAAAATCTGAAACTTTAGAAAAGTTTAGAACCTGGAAACTGTTGATAGAGAATCAAATTGGTAAGAAAACTAAAATCTTCAGAACTGACAATGGTTTGAAATTTTACAATATTGAGTTTGATCAAATTGGCTATGCACCTAATCATGTTTATGAAGAACGGGTAGAGGAAGAAGCTGAGAATGTTTTTAATCCTCTAAATGTAGGAGAAGATAGTGTTCAAGAGGAAGAAGAAAATCAACATGAGATGCTAGATGATTATCAACTAACTAGAGATAGATTTATGAGAGAGATTAGGGAGCCTTCTAGATATAGAGACTATCTTTCATTTGATGTTCTCTCATACAAAGATCTAGTTTTTAAGGAACCGAAGTCCTTTGAGGAAGCAGTAAGTTGCCAACAGTTAGGAAATTGGCTTGCAGCTATGATGAGATGGATTTCTTGGTGAAACATAAGACTTGGTTGTTAGTTTCAAAGCCTGCAGGTAAGTCACTTGCTGACTGCAATCGGATTTAGTGTTAAAAATGGTAATACAGAGAAGATAGCTATTAGATTTAATGTTAGACTTGTTGTTAATGGTTTTAACCAAAAGCATGGGATTGATTATAATGAGATATTTTCTCATGTTGTTGAGTATACTACAATAAGAATTATGCTTGCTCTTGTTGCTCATTATGATCTCGAACTTGAACAAATTAATGTTAAAACTGTTTTCTTACATGGTGATTTAGATGAAATGATTTATATAAAGCAACCACAGGGTTTTATTGAAAAATCTGAACCTGATCATGTGTGTCTCTTAAAAAGATCATTGTATGTCTTAAAATAATCTTCCAGTCAGTAGTCCAAAAGGTTTGATACTTTTGTTACATCTGTATGATTTATTAGAAGTGAATTTGATCATTGTTTATATTTCAAAAGAACTGATGTAAATGTCGTAACTATTTTTCTGGTTTTATATGTGGATGACATAGTGTTAATTGACCATGACATTAAAGATATAAATGAAATAAAAGGCTCTTTGAATTTGAAATGAAAAATTTAGGACATGGACATTGTTTGAAAAAGATCTAATAAGACATTGATTTTGAAACAAACTGCCTATGTGGAAAATGTTTCTGTCAAAATTTGCTATGTCTAATTCTAAAACTGTTTCACTGCCTCTTGCAAGTCATTTCAAATTAAGTAAAGATCAATGTCCTATAGATGAATCTGACAATAGATATATAGAAAAAGTTCCTTATGCTTATGCTATGGGGTCAGTGGTGTATACTATGGTTTGCACTAGACCTCATGTTGCTTATCCAATTAGTACACTTAGTAGATTTATGACAAACCAAGGATTTGAATATTGGACTGCTTTATAGTGGCTTTTAAGATGTCTGAAGGTGTCCTCACATTTAGGATTATCCTTTAGTGCCTGTAGATAGGGACTACTTAAAGGTTTTGTAGACTCTGACTTTGCTGATTATTGGGTACTATTGCTTATATGTTTATCTATGTGGAACATGTGTGAGTTGGAAATCTCAATTTCAACCTATTGTTACTTTATATACCACTGAGACTCAATATGTTGCTACTACAGAAGCTGTAAAAGAAGTTTTGTGATTAAAAGGCCGATTATCTGAAATAAATGAGCTTAGTAATCATGTGGTTGTATATTTAGACAATCAAAGTGCTATAAGTTTGTGTAAAATCCAGTGTTTCATAAAAGAAGCAAACATATTGATGTTAAATTACATTTTATAAGAGATATTGTTTCTAAAGAAACCTTGATTCTTGAGAAAAATGCTACACAATATAACCCATCTGATATGGGGATCAATGTACTACCACTTACCAAATTTAAATCTTGTTTGCAAATGTTGAACATTGATACTAGTTAAGTTTAAATTGGTTTAGGTACTAAAACTTTGTGTAGTTCTGATGATGCATGGAATTTGTGGCTGCTTTGTTAGATAAATGGATTGAGAATAAGCTACTTGTACTACGACATCGAGGTGGAGGTCTATTGGATTATGATGCCAGATCCAATTCATTTGTCTTGGCGGTGATGAAAAGGGCTTAGCCCAAAGATTTACTATTGTCCAATAACATCATCTAAATAGGCCTAGTGAAACCCGACCCAATAGCAAGGTCCAAGTCTATCTCTCATTTTCAGTTGTGCAACTTTAGTTACCCTGGTGTAAAATAAGTTGCAAGTCGCTCTGAGTCGTGGATCTCTCCTTTAATCTATGTTGAGGCTAGAAAGTATAAATATAGTGTGAGTGGTTTTGAACCCTCATTTCATTCGGTCTTTTCTCCTTTTGTGTAAGTTTTCTTCGAGAGAGTTCTTTGTGTAATCTCTGTTCATCTCCATTCATCTTCCTTTTTCTTGTTGGATGAATCTTTAAGTTTTCTTAGTGAAATCAAAAGCTTGAAGGGAGTGTGAATCGATTGTGGCCAATTTGCGTTCTTCTGGTTCATAGAAGTGACTGCAGCTTGTCTGGTTCTTTGTGAGGGCTCTTGGGTGAATTTGAGGTCTCTATGTTGGTACAAATGAGCACAATATTCCAAGCTTAAGAATGATTGAAACTTTGATGTCAAGTGGTTGGATCTCGAATTTGTAATATTCTAAAATACTCTTCGATTTGTTTAGATCTTGATCAGTTTTGTATAATACAACCCACAGAGAAAACAAGAAAAATAAGGATGCTAAGCTTACAATTTTTCCTTTCATGTCCATAAAAAGGAAATAACCATGTCAAGTTATGGAGATATTTTATAGCAAAATTTTCCCTTGCAAATCAGTCGTAACACGCGCAGCAAACATCCAAATTTCCCTCCAAAGTCAAACAACTTTTAATTTAGAGAAGGCAAGGACAATTTGCAAAAGTCAACGTTATATCTCCTTAATATTTCGCCTCTGTTTGGCCCCCATTTTTTTCTCCTTCTACTTCTCATTTTTTTCTCTTTCTTTATTTTAACCACACATTTTTTAAATAAAATAATATTTCACACAAATTTAAAATTTTTCATCACTTTTCTACCACGCATTCTCCCATCAATCACNTTAATTTAGAGAAGGCAAGGACAATTTGCAAAAGTCAACGTTATATCTCCTTAATATTTCGCCTCTGTTTGGCCCCCATTTTTTTCTCCTTCTACTTCTCATTTTTTTCTCTTTCTTTATTTTAACCACACATTTTTTAAATAAAATAATATTTCACACAAATTTAAAATTTTTCATCACTTTTCTACCACGCATTCTCCCATCAATCACTATTTAAAAACTACTTTTTCCCCAAAAATGGGGCTCAAACATTTGCTTTAAGATTTTTTTCTTTTTTATTGTAAATATAGAGGAAATATTTTTCAAAAGCAAACTACTAAGAAACAAAAATATTCTTAAGATGCCAGACTTAAAATTTTCTCTCTGTCACATACTAAATACAAGAGCAAGCAGCGTCAATATATGGGAGACCGTTGCTTAATTGTTTGACCTATAATTTCCCCAAACAATTTGGCAGACACCATGAGAATTTTTCAACTTTCTTTTCCAAATTTCCTTTTCCAGTTGTTAATCATTTTGGCGTCTTTTCTTCACTTTGAATAAAATTATTTGATTTACAAGGATTCACCACTTTAATTTATCTCTTTTCCCTCCAAACATTTGATGCTTTTATTTTATCTTGGCAAAGTTTTTGACTTCTGAGAAAAAAAATTCCAACATAAAACAAGGAAAAAATGTTGAATATGGTATTTCTCGATGTGCCTTTTTAATCTCGTGCTAGTTTGATCCTCAAGTTTTGTTGGAATATTAGTATGTGTTCACTTAAACTACAAGTTTACGGCATCAAAGATAAGTAATAAAGAGTGAGTTAAGTTTCATCTATGAGGATTGCATATTTTATTTTAAAATAGATTACTCTTAACTTTAACATCTTGGGCAATTTTGAGTTCAAATTTATTTTATAAAGACATGAGATTCGACAAACTAAAAGCACTATGACTTCGATTCCACCTATATGTTTTTTTTTTTTTCATTTTTAATTTTCAATTTTCTGCAATCGACCATCGTACAATTGATTGATTATCAAAGATCCTTTTTTTATCAAACGATGTATCTTGAGTAGGGCTAGACCTATTTTTACATACATCATTCATTTAAAAATAAATTTCAAAAATGAGCATTCAATAGAAGATCACATAAAGTATATAAAAGTATCTCTTTATCTATAAGAAAACAAAGGAAAGAATGCTAACAGAAAGAATGCTTGCTGAAAGGATTTTTTGTATATTCGCTTTTTCAGTATTCTTTGTAAAGAATTCTACCACTTATATAACTATACAATGATGAGTTAAAAATAAAGAATTTGTTACAATTGTTACAAGCAAATGGTAGCCTCAAGCATGTGCTCCAACAGAAGTAAACATGTTGGTAATGCTCAGCTTCCCGATTTATTTTCCTTCTAGATGCTTCTCTCCATGTTGGATGCTGATATCACTCATCTTCATGACTGTATGGACATGTCATTGGCCAGCTGTTTCGGTCGATCTTCATCATTTAACAGCCCCCCACAAGATGGAGAGTAAATATCTACTACTCTCATCTTGTTCATGTGTGAGTAAAGACTAGAGGAGTTCAAAGCCTTGGTTAACATGTCTGCCACTAGAGAATTAGTATGGACATACTCAGTAGTGATGCTTCCACTTTGTATCTTGTCTCGAACGAGATAGCAACCAATCTCTATGTGTTTGGTTTTTTCATGGAAAATAGGACTGCTGGCAACATAGATGGCAGACTTGTTATTGCAATATAATCTTGCTAGCTGGATGTGTTTAATCTGCAGAGCTTCAAGTAGGAATCTCATCCATGTTAATTCACAACAGACTTGTGACATTGCTCTGTACTCAGCTTCAGAGGATGATCTTGAAACCACACCATGCTTCTTTGATTTCCATAACATTAATGATGATCCTATGAAAACACAATAATCTGTCACAGATCTACTAGTGTCTGGACAAGCACCCCAATCTGAATCCGAATAACCCTTCAGCTGGAGTTCTGATGTAGAAGAATAAAATAGTCCCTGGCCTGGAGCCTTCTTGAGATATGTTAATACTTTATGTGTTGCATGAAGTTGTGGCACTCTTGGCTTGTCCATGTATTGACTCCATAACTGAATTGAGTAAGATAAATATGGTCTTGTGATAGTTAGGTACAGCCGTCGCCCTATCAACCTTTTGTAGATGGAAGGATCAGCAAGTAAATCTCATATGTCTTTGGCCAGCTTAATATTTTGATCAAGAGGTATCTTGGATGGTGCTGAGTTTATGGTGCCCGAGTCTCTTAAAATATCGAGAGCATATTTTCTTTGACAAATGTATATTCCATGTTCTGATCTTGCTACCTCAATCCCTAAAAAATACTTCAGCTTTCCCAAATCTTTGATTTTGAACTTAGCATCAAAAGCAACCTTCAGGTTGTTGATAGTATCCATACAATTTCCTACTAAGATAACATCATCAACATACACTAGAATAGTTACAAATGAGTCTTCAGTAGTTTTATGAGTCTTGAGTAGTTTTAGTGAATAGGTTATAATCTGCTCTTGATTGAATGAAACCATGTTGGATGATAAAACCAGATAACTTTGAGTACCATTTTCGTGAGGCCTGCTTAAGTCCATATATACTTCTGCGAAGTTTGCAAACTTTTGAACTCCCATTACTAGCATATCCAGGTGGTAGTTGCATATAAACTTCCTCATCCAAATTCCCGTGTAGAAAGGCGTTATTAACATCTAATTGATACAAGAATCATCTCTTTATAGCTGCAAGGGCAAGCAAACTTCTAACAGTGACAAGTTTTGCCACTGGAGAAAAAGTTTCATGATAGTCTTGACCTTCTAGTTGTGTGTATCCCTTTGCAACTAGCTTAGATTTATATCTTTCAATACTTCCGTCAGTATTAAACTTTATTTTATATACCCATTTACACCCTATTGCCTCTTTATCAGGTGGCAAATCAACAATAAGTCATGTATCATTTAATTCAAGTGCCTCAACCTCAACTTTCATGGCCTCACACCATTCAGGGTAGTTGACAGCTTCTTGATAATTTTTGGGTTCAGTTTGCGAAGTTATGGAAGTGACAAATGCTTTATGAGGGATAGATAATTTATCATATGACATGCTAGCACTAAGAGGATAAGGAGTACCTGAATGAATTGAACATTCTACCTTGTTCAAGTTCTGGAATGGAATGAATGAAATGACCTGTTGACATATAAATTCCTACAAATGTAGGGGAGCTTTCCTGATTCTGGTATATTTTCTTGGTAAGTGGGGAATACTTTGGTCTGTCTCTATGTGTGTGATATGTAAATCTATCTGTTGCATGGTCTGATTAGTTTGAGGATCTGTTGGACCAATGTCCTCGATGTCTTTTATAGGACTAGAATCAGGTGAGGATTGGCTATTGAATTCTATGGATTCTAGAGATGTGTAATTTTCTGAAGTAGAGGTAAGAGGGTTTTGAGGAAAGCACAAATCAGTGGGATTTGGCATATCATTAACCTTTGTAGTTTCTTTAAAAAGGAATAAGGTCTCATGAAAAACTACATTTCTAGATAAGAAAACTTTCTTAGGTTCCATATCAATGAGTTTGTATCAATTAATTCCAAAAGGATATCCCAAAAAAAGCACATCTCCTAGCTCTAGAATTAAATTTATGTCTGTCTTGTGTGAGGGTTGTGGCAAAGGCTAGACAACCAAACACTTTGAGATGCGTATATGTTACCCTTTTCTGGAACAGAAGTTCAAATGGACTCTTGTGATTTAAAATAGTTGAAGGAGTTCTATTAATAAGATAGACTGCAGTCAAGACACAATCATTCCAATATTTTAGTGAAATACCACTTTGGAACCCTAGGGATCTTACAACATTCAAAATGTATTGATGTCTCAACTATGGCATTTTGCTGAGAGGTTTCAACACATGTTTTCTAATGTATTATCTCCTTTTCAAGATAAAATTGTTTCATGTCAAATTCTCCCCTTTATCTCTTTGAATAACTTTTATCTTGGTTCCAAATTGTGTTTCAATCACAGCACAAAAATTTTGTAACATGTTTGAGGCATCTGATTTTAATTTCAGCATGTACACCTAGGTACATATGCTAAAATCATCTACTATTGTTAGGAAATAACGAGATCCATCATAACTCATTTCATTGCAAGGTCCCCAAAGATCAATATGTATTAAATCAAAACATTTTCCTGATTTGTGTTGACTAACTGGGAAAGGGGGCTTGTGCTTTTAGCTAAGGGACAAACACATCATGGCTTGGAATCAGCTAACTTAGGAACTTCGTCTATAAAAGGAAGAATGGAATAAGAAGGATGTCCTAATCTATAGTGTCAGATATCAAAATCCTCAGAGGGTTTGATAACAGAAGCTGAAATGGAGGGAGTTATTGCTAGATGTGTCAGTGCCTGCTGAAGAGCTATAGGAAGGACCTTTGCTTACAGGATATGATAGAGGCCAGAATTCAATTCACCCATTCCAGTCGTTGTCCAAGTCAAAAGGTCCTGTATAGAGCAGTAATTAGAGAGGAAAACAACACAACAACATAGCTCCTGAGTAAGTTTTCTAACAGATATTAAATTGAAAGTGAAGTAAAGGACGCAAAGCACATCTTGATGTTCCTGATTCAGAGGTATGAGGGCAGTAGCTTGGTTTGCTGTTGATTTGAACTTGTGCTTTCCTTCATATTTGTGGCCCGATGGATATCCAATTAATTTGAAACATTTGTCTACATTGTGTCCTAGCATATGGCAATGAGATCACATTGGTCTATTGGGGTTGGCTTTGAAAAATCTCTCAAGTGAGTGCCTTGCTATTTTACAGTGAGTACAATAAAAACTGTTGATGGAGTATTCAGTCTCCCCTTGGCCAGTAAAGATAAGGTCTCACTAACAGAGCTCTCTATAGAAATATGTCACCTCTTCTCCTCTTATTAGATGGTTGCATAAACTTCATTTAGGGTAGGAAATGGTTTCATCAACACAATTTGGGCTTTAAGATTCTTGTATGATTCATTTAATCCCATTAAGAACTTCATCAACCAGTCTCGTTGTTGATTTTGGACCACCACTTTCAAACCTCCACAAGCACATTTGGGGATAGACTTATAGTTCAATAACTCATCTAGAAGAGTTTTGAACTTAGAAAAATAGACAGTTACATCATCCTGATTTTGTACCAGCATTATGATAGCTTGCATAATTTTATAGATCTTGGGAGCATTTTGTTGTGCAAACTGCTGCTCGAGCTCCAGCCATAGCTGATGTGCTGTCTCAGCGTACACAGTGTTGCATTTGATATCCACTGCCATGGTGTTTTGTAACCAGGTGATCACAATATCATTACATCTTAGCCAATGTTCCATCAGTGAGTCATTTGGGTCGTTCGGTTCACGGAGGCTTCCATCTATAAATCCTAATTTGTTTTTGATTCTAAGAGCTCGTTTCATGGATCTTGCCCAAGAGTGATAGTCGTTTGCCTCCAACATGTGTGTAACCAATATAGATCCTGCGCCATCGTTGCTGCCAATGAAATAAGGACTGCTTGAATGTGTTGGATCATGAGTTTTTGAATTGGATTCAGTATTAGGATTAATATTTGGATTCTGATTTGTGTTTGGAGAAGTTTTCAAGAACTCCATATTTGATTTAGCCATTGTCTGGCTCTGATACCATATAAGAAAACAAAAGAAAGAATGCTAAAAGAGAGAATGCTTGCTGAAAGGATTTTTTGTATATTCGCTTTTTCAATGTTCTTTGTAAAGATTCTACCACTTATATAAATATACTATGCTGTATTAAAAATAAAGAATTTATTACAATTTTTACAAGCAAAATACACAAGGTAGCCTCAAGCATGTGCTCCAACAGAATGCAGGTAAACATGCTGGTCAATGCTCAGCTTCCAGATTCATTTTCCTTCTAGATGCTTCTCTCCATGTTGGATGCTGATATCACTCATCTTCGTGGCTGTATGGACACGTCATTGGCCATCTATTTGCGTCGTTCTTCATCATTTAAAACTATCCACTCTATTAGACTTTACGACATTTGCTAAAAACATATTTTCTATCTCTCGAAAACAAAATAAGCCACAATTTATTTAAATATCGAATGAGTAATTAAAAGCATTAACTACTTAACATTCACAATCATGAATTTAAAGTCTAAAAACATGATTACATCGTTGTCATTTAGCATAACATCGTTGAATTACTAAAACATGTAGTTGACTTAGTAAACATCAAATGTGGAAAGAAGAATAATAAGGTAAAGTGATATTTCGTCTTGAATCTTCAATCTCACTTGAACAATCCAGAAAAAAGCTTCAAGTCCATCCTCCTCCTCTCGTTCGAAGTTAAGTTTTCAACTTGTGTGTATTTTCTTCCCAGACTTTCGTGAAAATTGGTAAGTACATTTTGTGCGCTTATTTGAGCTTATATTCTTATTTAATATATATATATTGAGCAAATATCTACTTAATTTGTGTAAATTATGCTAATCGTAAGAATTCTCAACTTGAACACAATTTATGTGAAAAATGTTATTTGAAACTTAATTGGAGTTGACTTAAAGTAAATTGAAGATAAATTGATCGGATTGAAAGAGATCAATTTGAAGTATTAATGGAAAGTTCAGGTGAAAATTCATAAGTTTCAGGAGTTAAATTCGACAATTAAAAAGTTTTGGGACTAAATTGTAAACTTTTGAAACTTGTCTCGAATCAACTATAATGATTTTAGAATGAAGATGACTTAATTGTAAATATTAAAATAGGAAGGACTAAAATCTATTGGGAAATCAAACGGTTCGAGATAATATATATGACACGATATGAAGTACATGATCTCAAACAAACAAAAAGATAAAAGGCAAAAAATTAATTGACAGAGGAATGAAGTATTTTATTGAATTGACTAATATGGAGAAATCAAATACAATAATTGTGCCTACAAAATTATTCTATATTTAGTAATACAAAACTTATGAAAATAGTCTAGTGTTTATAGGTGTGCATGACAACCCTATAAATATCACAAAGATGGAAACAAGGTAAAAAAATGTGAATAAAGAAAACAATATTTTCTCAATAAAAATACGTGTAAAGAAGAAAAAAATATTTTCTCAAAAATTCAACCTAATTTGGGTCAAAAAATCAACAAAATCATATGAGAAAGTGATTTATTTCCTTTCCCTTCTCAAACTCGTTGTTCTGAAAATCAATTTAAACCATGATTTTGCCTAAATCTTGTACTACGAATACAAACCTTAGTCCAATAATTAAAAGGGGCTTTTAGAATTTTATTATAAACTTATATTCAAGCCGAGGGTTGGGAGATTCATTATACACATATTATACAAGCCTAAAATGAGGAAAAATCAAGAAGCTAGGTGTCAAGATTTTACAAGAGGAATGAGGAATCTTGGTGCAATATCTTCATCCTTTTTTTTTCCTTTTTTCCTTTAAATTTGGTGATTTACTTTAATTAATTTTCGTTTTATTCATATTTTATGAGATGTAATTAAATAATTAATTAGGATGAATGGTTGTAACCTAGTTTTGAACCTTAATTTTAATTAAAAAGTTTTAAATCTTCAATTAATTTAGTGAATTATTTTTACTTCTATTTTTAATGCTTGGATTAATCGGCCACTAATTCATTGATTTTGTAAGCGATAATTACGCCGAGAGACGAATTATTTGTTTAGATCACGTAGTAAAAATCGAGAACTAGTATAAAAGTGTTGAAATACATTTTCTAGCTAATGCGATCGTTACATGAATTCTTAGATATTTGATGCGTTTAACTAAGGTGTATTTGAATTCACATAGAATATAAATATTAACTTAGTTAAATAAAATCAATTTGAACTCGAAAGAGGTAATTTGAGTACATTAGAAGAATTCAAACGGATAAACATAATCAATTTAAAAAAAAAAAATTTGGTGATTGAGATTAAGAGAATAACTATGGTGAAACTATAAATCTTAATACTTAAACCATCATTAAAAAATCAACTTTTGTTGTTTTGATATATTTTAAAAAAAATCAAAAAAAAAAAAGGAAAATAACTTCTATTTGTTCTAAATTGAATGGAAGCCAGGAAAAATTTAACCAACGATTAGATAGTAGTCCTCATTGAAACGATATTAATACTCTTAGATCCATTATATTACTTGTCACGATCCGTGCACTTACGGAATATAAAATTGACAACAAAAACAATGAACAAAATAACCCTTGAAACCACAAACTTAACAAAAACCATAGGCTAGCTGGAGGTTTAAACCATGCCAGGACGCATTATATCGCTCGAGTGACAACTTTTACTGAATCTTTTGCTTATCGAGCACCGAAGCTACTACATTTTTGTCTCTCTTTCTGTCCTCCTTTTTCCGTCTTTTGGTTCCTAAGATGGCTCTTTATTTCTATTCTACAAATTTACTTTGAAGATCGCCAATTTTAACTTACTTTCTTCAATTCTTTCTCCAATGCTCCTCAAGTTGGGTTTTATTTACAACAAATGTTGGGTTTGTGACCCAAATTCGGTTGGGTTTTTATGGAAAAATATTTCTTCTTTTATTCTATGCGTTTTTTATTATATTTCCATCTTTAAGAATATTGTTAGGGCTTTAATATGTTCCATATATATAGACTTCTCTACAAGCTTATTTATTACAAAAGTTAGAATAACTGTGAGAAACACAATTGTTGAAATTCTTTCTCCATTATAATTGAATAAAATTTTTAATTCATTTGTTAAAGTAAATTTTTGTCTTTGCATTTATCTTGTTTTTGTGATAAATATTTTATATCGTAATGTATAAACTCGTTCGACCCCCAACAAGTGGTGTCAAAGTTTTGATTTTTCTATTTGTTTGAGGTTTTTGTTCATGTTCTTGATGGTGAAGGCCCAAGAATAACTAATTAAGAGGGGGATGAATTGGCTATTTAAATTTTTTTCGTAAAATTAATATGAATACTAGCAAGTGCGGACAAAATAGATAAATTCAAATAGTAAATGCAATAAGTAAA